>JABUQX010085641.1:45000-50503 GCA_015478945.1 Trachelipus rathkii
CAGATTTAATGATTCGTTGTTGTTGTTGTTGTTGTTGTTGTTGTTGTTGTTGTTGTTGTTGTTGTTGTTGTTGCTGTATGCTGTTTCTAGCTCTTCTTTCTATCTTCTTCTTCTTCTTCTCTTCTTCTTCTCTTCTTTATCTTTCTTCTTCTTCATTCTTTTCTCTCTTCTTCTTCTTCTTCTTCTTCTTCTTCTTCTTCTTCTTCTTCTTCTTCTTCTTCTTCTTCTTCTTCACGATTCATTTCAGGTAAATGGTTAATTACTTATCATTTTTGTTGCTCTTTATTTCTTTCGAAATGTAATTTAATTTTTTTAAAATCTTTTATTGCATTATATATACTATAATATATATATTAACTATACTACTTAGAATATTATATACTAATATACTTAACGTAGATATATAATATCTTTAACTTAATAACTATAAATACATATAATATACTATATACTATACTATATTATAATACTATTATAGTATACTTATATATTATATATATATATACTATATATATAATATTTTGTCGATTTTATTGATAATTTGGAATTATCTCTACAAATTTGCCTGGTTTAAATATTTTACTTAAATGAATAATTACTCATTTTAAAGCTCTTATACTTCCTCTGAAATCGCACCCACATCATTAAATTCGTATATCATACATGTATGTTTCTATATATTCTTTTCTATTTTATTCGTAATTAGGCAGAGAGAGAGAGTTGAAGATACAGAGAGAGTGAGATGAATTGATAGAGACGACTGACGATAATAGAGATTCGAGAGATGAGAGAGAGATATTATGATGAGAGAAGATAGAGAGTGAGAGAGTGATAAAGAGAGAGAAGAGAGAGAGAGCTCATCACATATTTCAACTTTATCACCCGTATGGCATGACAAATTGGGAGCAGGTCAGGTGAATCCACTCACAGCAACCTACACATTGAATGCTGTATATATATATTTATAAGATTATATATATTTTATATAATTATATATAATATATATATAATTAATATTATATATATATATAATAATTAATATTATAATTGTTCATTGCATCCATTCAATTGGCTATCTGAAATTATTTGTATATGTATAAGTAGAGTATATATCTATTCGTGTCCAGTTCTCTTCTAAATATATATTTTTCTTCCCTATCTTATTACTTATTCACATTCCACTCCCATTTACTCTTCTCTTTCTCTTCTACTCTTCAAATAATATATGTATAAATGAATCTCATCCGGACCAAAAGTAGAATTCATTTTGTTATTTATTTCGGACTCATTATAATCTTCATTTTTCTTTATATTATGCGTTTATTCTCTGCGTTAGAAGTTTTCAAAATTTCCATCCCCATTCACCCCCTTAAGTTTGTATTCTAATCTCTTATAATTTATTGGGCAAATTTCACCGTTCGCATCCCTTCTTTAGACAATGAAAATGTTGGTTACCCAAGAGTCTATTATATATACTATTTATATACTATATACTCTATAAATCATTATATTAAACTTATATATAAATATATATATATACTATATATAACTATTATATATATAAACTTATAGATATACTTATTACTTATATATTTCAAATTATTTATACTATTAGAATTATTAAGTAACAAAATAAAAGAAAATTTGACTAAAAATATGAAAATCCAAGATGGACGGATGTAATATTATCAAAAACTTATAAATATACTATATATTACTAATAATACATTAATTTAATATATTATTATATAATAATAGATCATAACATTATATATATAATATATATAAATAATATTCAAAAGATTAAATAGATACATCTTATATATATATATAATATATATAATATATATTAATATAATATATAAAATGTTATATATGAATAATAATATAAGAATATATTTGGTAATTTATATATCTATATATTATATTATATATATAGAATTATCATTGACTCATATATATATATGACATACAGTATAGAGAGCAGGAGAGAGAGAGAGAGATTAGCTTATTATATAATATAAAATATAAATATAAATATAAATATATAATAATATATATAATTAGTATATAATTATTTTACATAATATATCTAATTTATATATTATATATTACTATTTAATACTAAATACTTTATATATATATATTATATATCTAAATACATATATATAATCTTTCTTCTATTTCGAACACCATTCGATTTCACAGACAAAATTCTTAATATGAATCCTTAATGCTGACTTGAATTCCGATCCCCTCCGATTTTTTATATAAATAATATAAAATCTTTCTTCCCACTATCCTATTTCCTTCTTTACTATCATCTATTCTAATATCTATTTTTATATATCATTATTTCCTATTATATCAATTTTTCTATTTATTTATGTATTTAATTTCTACATTTAATTACCGTATGTAATTAATATATTTAATTTATATTTTAAATTTATATATTAATTTCATATTAACTTTCTTTATTATTTTTAAAATTAAAAATTTATATTATGTATATTTTAATATATTCTATTTATTTTATATTATAAATACATTTCTTTAATGATTTCTTTATTTATTATTATTTTTAATTTGCATTGATATTTAATTTATCAAAATAGTATATATATATTTAACTATTATTTAAATTTACATATTATTATACATAATTTCTTCTCCGAATTTCTATATTCAATTTTTATATTTAATTTTCACTTTAAATATTTAATTTTTATGTTCAAATTTTCCTGCTTCATTTTTAAATTTATATAGTGCTTGTTATATTATTTAAATAAAGTAAAAAAAAACATTTAATAATTAAATATTACTTTCAAGTTGCAAATATAAGATTTCCTTTTCCAAAAAGCCAAAATCATGCACAGTATTAATGTTTTTACGTACATGCGTGTATAGTATTGTATAGTGAGTGGTTATTTGAGTTCATTTAAGTTATTTAGAGTCATGGCAACAAATATTAATGAGTTATCCGAAGCTATTTGTAGACAGCAACTTTTAACCTGCATTATTGACCTTATCAGCAAAGCGCATTTTCTACATGGATATAGCCTATATCTTAATATATGCACAGGAGGACACTACACACAAGCAAAACGTGTCAAAACTCACATCCTTCATATATATTAAATATTAATATAAAAAATATTATATATAAATATATATATATAAATATATATATAATATATAAATTATATATATATATAATATATTTTATATATACAAACAAACTCACACACACACACATATATAATATATATATATATATAATATATAATATATATAGTATATATATTTATATAATATAATATATATTATATATAATATATATATAAATATATTATAATAATATAATAAACTATATAAAATATAAATTATATTATATAATATAAATATATATATAAAAATATATATATATAATATTAATAATATATATATATATAGATATAATATATATATAATATATATATAATATATAATATATGATATACCTTATAAAATACTATAGATATAATATATTTATAATATAATATATATTATATATATATATATATATATTATAAATATAATATTATATAATTATTATATAATAAATATATATAATAGTTAATATATATATATAATATATATAATTAATAATGCATAATCTTTCGCGCAATTCAATTTGTATTGAAAATAACACCCCTAAAGTATTTTATACCTTGCTGGGAATTGAACCTTGGACCTATGCAGATGTACTGCAAGTGGTTTAGACCACCAGTCACTAGGTAGCTAAAAGAAGAACACGACATAACTTAAGATGGTAATATTCCATACCCACCACTATACATGCCCGATTCTCCACGCCATACTCGTGCTGCGGTAACAGAGACCGCACAATGTGAAAAACTTAATAGAACGGTAGTAGTCAAGTTGACAGAATAAATAAATTGGAATATATCTCGCGCCAATGTTGGTTAGGGTGCGAAAATTTACCATAGAAGTTATTGTCGTTCTTTCTTTTAACTCATCGTGGACTGGTAGGTCCAAAAACACTGCACGACATCTGCTATGGTCCAGTTGCGTCCAGCTAGGAGTATAATACTTTAGGGGTTTATTCTCCTTTTAGTCATCGTGGACTGGTGGCCAAACAGCGTCCACGTACATTCGTGCTAGGCCCAGGTTCGATTTCCTCAAGACAGTAGTGACATACTTTAGGGGTGTGTTATCAAACAAAAATGTTGAATTGTGCACCAGATGCAATTGTAGGTATCTGTACACGACACCCGTGAGCTGAAGGAATGTTCACGCTGGCGGTATATATATAGAGAACCATGTGGTGGCCCCAGCCCGAGTGTGGAGCGGAAAGAGCGCAGCACGGCTTCGGGTTGGGCCGATATCCCCGGAAGGCAATATCGTTGGCGCTGGGGTAGGGACGCAGCGAGATCGTGGCGCGGACACTGCACGTAAGCGCGAAGGCCCAGTCCGAGCGCAGCCAGGAAGAAACGACAGCAAAAGAGAAATAGTAAAGATGATAGAGAGATCGACGAGAGAGAGAGATTTGAGTGCCTCGCTTCTTTCACACAATTTTCAATTTATAAAAACAAGTATGTTAAATTATTCGTATTAGAAAGAGTATAGATATATAGATAAGTAATTGTATAGATAAGAATATATAATAAAATAATATTAATAAGAAGATATACAGACATTCATAGAATGAGAAGTGAATAGATATAAAGTACTCCCGTGAGCAAAGGGATAAGTAAGTGAGAGAAAAGCGTGATTCGGCCCAATAAAACGAACAAGGAAAATATAAGCAACCAGGTAGCCTTGAAATGGTAATGTACGTGCATGACCTGAACCCACGTAGTAAACCAATTGGGAATAACAGGAATAACACCGAACCAACGAATTTCAAGAGGTTAATGTACACAAGAGCAAGCTGACATGAGGGGTAGGTAGAGAAGGAGATAATAGTCAGAGGTGGCGGACTGTGGAGAGGGAAGGGATGGAAAAGTAATGAAGTAAACGGGGAAAGACTGCCGAAAAATTACGATAAAGAAAATAGAGGATAGAGAAGATTAAATAGAGAAGAAAAAATAGAATAAAGAGAAAAGAAAGAAATATAGAAGAAGTAAGAGAGATAGAGAGAAGACTATTAGAAACTACAGAAGAAGAGAATTGAGATAGAGTAGTATAGTAGAGTAGAATGATAGAGAAATAATTAAGATATAAGAAGATATTATGTGCGTTAAGATTTCAGAACCACAGAAGGAATTTCATCAGTACCGTACCCCCAACAGAAAATAATTATGAGTATTATGAAGGAAAATTAAAGAAGGAGGGAATTCAAAAATAGATTAGTTTTTAAATTTACTAAAAAAATACTCAATAACCTCTAGTTTGTACTTATGTGCGTTTGTACATATGTCTGTTTTGTGTGTATGGGTGTGTGTGGTTATCTATCAGCGTTTGTGTATAAAAATTTGCGTTCAATTGTCGTTATTCC
>JABUQX010085642.1:0-22500 GCA_015478945.1 Trachelipus rathkii
TTAACTTCATATATATATATATATATATATATATATATATATATATATATATATATATATATATATATATATATATATATATATATATATATATATATATATATATATATATATGTATTTATATATGTATATATATATATAAAAATATATATATATATATATATATATATATATATATATATATGCTATATATATATATATATATATATATATATATATATATATATATATATATATATATATATATATATATATATATATATATATATATATATATATATATATATATATATATATATATATATATATATATAGATATAATATATATATATATATATATATATATATATAATATATATATATATATATATATAATAATATAATATATATATATTTTTATATATTTATATATATATATATATATATATATATATATATATATATATATATATATATATATATATATATATATATATATATATATATATATATATATATAATAATATATATATATATAATAATAATATATATATATATATATATATATAATATATATATATATATATATAAGGGAGATGATATTCATGCATAGCAGTGTTTTATGGTATCAGTATCTTGGCTGGAATTTATACATGCAGGCTGGTTGTATTCCACCTGTATGTGTAATTTTGATCCAGCCTGTAAGAATTTTTATATTATGCTTTATTTATGATCAACTTTGGCAATATTTCATGATACTATAATGTTATTCTCTTTTTCTAGTATAATTTTTCATGAATATATATTGTTTTGTTGATAAGGAATGGTAAATATTTTATATTTAAATAAAAATAAAAAACAATAATAAATACAAAGGAAATATATGATTGTGAGATCCATAGTTGTGCTCAGTTGAACAATTGAATTTATCGAAGACCTTGAAAAGACTTTTTATCTATTTTCAAGGTTAGTAACTACAAACAAAGAACCTTAATTAATTTATGTTATCCTATTTAATGTACAAATCTATAAACTTAAGTATTGATTGATAAGATAGTAAACTTAAAACTTTGTTTACAGTTTACTGTCATGTCGGAGCCATTGACATCACTATTTTCCCCATTGAAGAAACCCCTTTTGGACATTACCAGGGTAGGTTTCTTAACATACAAAGATCCATGTAATCATGCTTTAATTATATGATGTGTAAATATAGAGTATGATGCAAATACCAATCACTGTTTATATTTAACAGGGTTTTTAAGCTGGGATTCATTCCTGAATCCACCTTCTGTGTTGAATTTTTATACCAGGGATTCAATCCTGAATCTTCTTCGCTGATGTTTCAAAGCTGGGATTCCTCCTGAATCTTTCTGCTTTGTGAAGTTTCAAAGTTGGGATTCTCCTGAATCCTACCTCTTGCTGCTGCATTTCGAAGCTGGGATTCCTCCTGAATCTTGCTTCTCGTGTCAATTTCTAAGATTGGATTCATCCTGAGTCTTTCTTCGTGTTATTGTTTCGAGGTTGAGATTCTCCTGAATCTTACCTCGTGCCAATTTTAACGTTGGGATTCCTCCTGAATCTTTTCTCTTCGTCGTCTTTTATATAGTGGTGATTCCTCCTGAATCATACTTCTCACTTGGAACCATTTCCCAGTCAAACTCAGTTAAGTCATCATATGTTCATCTTTGTTGAGTCTGAATTTCTTATTATCCCTTACTTTCATATGCATGAGCAATATTTGGAAGCGTTCGGTTTCCACTCTCGATTCTGATTCCAGAGCTGTCTGCGCTCTTGTACATATTTTTATACATTGGATACCTTGAACAAATCTCCAATGTGTATTAACTAATTCTATATTATATTCTATTTAACCGCAATTCTTTTATTAATATATTGTTGGGGTTGGAGTTGTGTTATATATTAACTTTTAACAAACATCCCACTATTTATTTGAGCGATTTTAGTAAAGATAAAACTTTTTATGGAGTGTCAATATCCTTTGATCTTTGATACTTTATTGATATTCTTAATCTTCAAGAACTTTATCTGATTAACCTTCGAGTAAAAATCCGGGAACGATCTAAATAATTCTACACTATTCTCTGGGTAAAAGTTGTAGATGGTTATCACCAATTGTTTATATATTATCAACGTTCACAATCCTCTCTGAATAGTCATCAAGTAAGCAGGCCAACGGAGTCCCACGATTAACTCCCTCCGTTACGGAAAAAACCTAACCTGCTCCGTATTAAACCTGATGGTGTCAGGTGGTTGCCTGTGCTTACTAGACATTCAAACCACTTCTCTTGAACATCACAAACCTATCATCTACGTATTATTTTCTATTTTGACCTTCGAGATCTTCTATATCTTTGACCTTCGACTCTACGAGAAAGAGTGGAGAGAGGTACCTTTCAGTCGGGTACGCTTATATGGTCCCAGCGTGCTTCTCTCCTCTACATAAATAAATTAAGTGGCGCCCGAACAGGGACTCTGTTTGACTTCCTGCGCTTGCGTGCACTAGGATTGTGACTCTCGCTCACATCTTCATATATTTTTTGAAAATCATCTATTCTCTTCAGTTATCTTCAATTAAATCTTCTTCCTTTTGTACTTACATTGGACAGATTCAAGAGTTGGTTAGTAATAACCCTCCAATATTTTGAAATTCTTTCCTTAAAAATAAAAATAAAATGTCAGAAAATCATCAACTTAAAGACTTGGAAACAAGCACAGGTGCTGATAGCCAAGAGGCTTTGGACTTCGATCCAACTCTGGCAGCTGTCGCTTTGGATCCACGTTTAGACCAGCGTCTGCGTGATGATCATACTAAAAATAAAGTAGGAATGAATGTAGAAGTAAATGTGGAAAATAAAGACAGAGTAGAAGTTGCTAACTCTGACATACCCTTGGGGACCAATTCTGACTTACATTTAGTTCCCAACTCTGACAAACCTTTCACTGAGTCCGAAATGGATGCCTTATTGATTAAACTCCGTAAGGAAAAATTTACATGTGAAAGGAAATTGGTTCAAGTAAATGATACAGTCAGTAATGTTAACACAGAACGTTTCATGATCGAGGACAAGGTATCCCCTCTGGCTTCGATTCCCATAATTTGAAAATGAATAAAAATACCAATTCTTCCAATGGTCGTGAGTATAAAACTTCCTTAGTTTCCCAATCTCAACCACGATCCAAACCTTTTCCTCATAATCCACCCATTATGTAGAAAATCCCAGAAATCAATTTCTTTCTAATCCTACTCTTCTTCCTAACCCTAAACTTCTTCCTAATTCCAACCTTCATCATAATTCTATACCCCCAGTAAATTACTTTACCCAACCTAAGTCTCTCTTTAGAAATCCCGACATGGGTAGAGGCAATAGAGATTCTTTGTCCCCTATAAATAGAGGAGAGTCTGACTTCTCCGAGAAATATAATAGGTTGCTACAACCCCACCGAGACCAAATTCCCTTAAATCAAAATCCGGAACACCATATGTTTTCAACTGACCCTAGGTCTTATTTTGGTTGTTTTTCACAAGGATATTCACAACGACTTTCTGAACATCGTATTCCCGACGACGATGAACCTTCCATGTATTCAGGGCCACACATGAAACAGAGGCTTGACATGCTGGAGGAAGCCATTGTGCTCCTTACTCAGTTACTCAAGAACTCCCAGAAACTTAAGGTTGTGGACCCTGGAAAATTCAAATATGAATCGGAACAAGATCTCTTGGTCTACTTGGCTGATTTTGAGGTTTACTGTAGTCTACACTACCCCAATGCCCATCATCAATGGTTAAGACTGCTTGGTCGACAGCTAGAAGGCAAATTTCTTCATATATACCGAGAGATCATAAAAGATGACCGTGAATACTTCTCTGTACGGGATAATATAGTATGTTGGTATCGAGATGAAGAAAGAAAGAAAAAAGAATACAGAATACAGAAGTATAATGCAGCTCATCGATACCCCAACGAAAGCATAAAAATGTTTGCCCTTCGGTTGGAACGCCTGGCTAGTCAAGCATATCATGGACACGATATGAGAGATCATGATTCCCTTAGAATAGCTTTCCTTTGTAGTTTGCCTCCTTATATTGAAACATTCGTCCGTCAATATATTAAAATGATGGAGTTGGATGGGTATAGTAGAGCTTCATGGGAAAATATAGTGAATTTTGCGGACTCTTTAGACAGCGAGAACACTGCTTTCCCAAATTCCATTTCCCAAACAAATCCACTTGAGGTCGACCCATCAACTTATTCCCGAGCTGACCGGGAGGTTGACCTAAACGAATCCTTGGAGTCAGTGGTACAGATAAATGCTGCACTTCCTGGATGGACTGATGTGTTGCGGAAAAAGGTTGAACAACGAAAACCTAAGTCATCCTTTAATCTTAACCATCGTCCTTCCAATATCCCCCAACGTAGTCCTCCGGAAAGGAATAATAACAGTCGTTCTTTCCATAACACTGTTCGTAACTCACCACGTAACGATGACCGTTCCAGGGCTCAGAATAATCGCAACGTAGCTCGTAAGGTTCGTTCAGGATCAGAGGATCGAAGGAATCTCCTCTGTGATTACTGTGAGAAGAGAGGACACGAAATGCAGGATTGCTATAAGTACCTTGGAGTCTGTAGCTACTGCAAGAAAACCGGCCATTTAAATACCGAATGCCGAGCTAGGAACTCCCCTCCATCATCTTCCCCGAATATTAGAAAAGTAGTCTGTCCCTTTTGCGGTGGTCCTCACGCTGGGATGAGGTGTTCACACATTAGTGCTCCTCCCCAGTCCCATAATCCTTACCACGATCCTTCTAGACGGTAAGTTACGATTATGTATCGATTACCGGAAACTATATAGTGTTACTAAGACCGATTCCTTCCCGTTACCTAACCTAATAGATATGATTTATAATATGTATGTATGGTAATGTCTATTTTACAACAATAGATCTGGTCCGCGGTTATTATCAAGTGTCAATGGAACCCGAGAGTGTTGAAAAAACTGCTTTTTCCACCCCATTTGCACAGTACGAATATTTAAAAATGCCCTTTGGTGTAAAGAATGGTCCGGCAACATTCCAACGTGGTATAATGTTGACATTGGAAGAATTACCATGGTCCGATGTTATGGTATACTTAGATGATATTATCATTCTCAGTAGAAACATAGAGGACCATCTAACCACCTTGGATCGTGTCATTTCTGCACTAGAGAAAAACGGGTACAAACTTAAACCCAGTAAAACCCGGCTGTGTCGTACTGAGGTGGAATTCTTGGGTCACCAAATATCACGGAAAGGAATACTTCCCCTTCAGAAAAATATCAAAGGAGCTTTAGAATTTCCTGTCCCCACTTCGGTAAAGCAATTACGCCAGTTTCTGGGAATGGTAAACTTTTATAGGCGACATATTCCCAACTGTTCTCAAATCAGTAAGCCTTTATCATGCCAGACTGGTGGTAGATCCATTAAATGGACGCCGAAGTGTCAGCAGGCCTTCGATCAACTTAAAGAGGCTTTAGTCCATCCCACATTGTTAGGTTTCCCTGATTACAGTCCTGAGGTTTCTCCCATGGAGCTACATGTGGATGCTTCAGACCTCGGGGTTGGTGCTTGCCTTTCCCAAATCCAAGACGGCGAACGCAAACCAATTGCTTTTATTTCTATGATCTTTAATGGGGCTCAGATAAATTATGGAGTAATTGATAAAGAACTAACTGCTTTGCGTTGGGCTGTCAAATCCCTTAGACCTTTCCTCCGTGGTATAAAATTCATTATATTTACCGACCATATGCCACTCATCTATTTACAAAATATGAGTCTGATTGATGGAAGGTTAGCTAGGACTATGGAAGAGCTCTATGAATATGACTTTGATATCCGTCATATATCGGGCCCTAAAAATATAGTTGCCGATGCTCTTTCCCGATCTCCCGTAAATGATAATATGGAAGAACCCGAAAATCCCTCTTTGGATTTCATTCCTCCTGGGTTCTTTCCGATAGAAATCAGCGGAGGAGGGGACTCGTTATATAAATGTTTTTCTCTTTTCTTATATGGATCGGTAGATAGACATTTAGAGGTAAGAGATGTTCTTATCGAAGAATTACAAAAGCATCCAGTGAAATATAAACTTCAAGGTCAGTTGGTCCAGAAAAGACTCCGATTATTAAAACTTCCGGGTCAATTGCCAATACCAGAAGTTATAACTGCTTTTACGGATGTCTTTAAAGCTAACGTTCACATATATTATACCAATAATAAACCCTTAATATATGGGAATAACGCTGATAGTGAACCCTGTTATTTAAAATGTTTAGCCGGGATTCACTATAACTATCTACTAGTCACTTCTAGTAATGAATAAAATTTATGGACCAGTCTTTTATAACCTTTTCTCGGGGTTATAAAATGACACATTCCTGTGTCCTGATATGAAGTAAATAAGCCCGGAGAATAAAGGTTGGCTTTGCTTCATCTGTTTGAAAATGTATGAAACTTAAAATACTAAAAAAGTTTTGTTGTTCACTTACTGACTGAAAAAATAAATCTAAAATACTTAGCCAAATAACTTATCTTTAAACCATGAACCAGATAAGTTATATCGAAAAATTGAAATATAAGACAGTAAGAAGTCTTATTTTTATCTTTCTTAATCTCTTAAGTAAACTTCCTTCTGAACTATTGTCTAAAACATCTTCATCTATCGAAGCTGTTTTGAATGTATGCTTTCTAGTGTGTCTGATCGTCAAAAATTTTCAACTTATGTGACGAAAAACCCTCCTAGTGTAAATGATTCTTGCATAATTGATCTTTGTGTGTCTGGATTCTTCGTGTATGATTGCAGACTAAAGATTAAACTATTCAACTAAATATCTAATAAGTCTTGTGTAACTGATTTCCCTACTTTATTTAACCAAAAATGGTTAAATATATATACGGTATAAATATATACAGTATATTTTTAAAGAAATACATATATTTATTATGTATATATTCATCGAAAACCGCATACCTCTAAAAAGATATATATATATATATATATATATATATATATATATATATATAATATATATATATATATATATATATATATATATATATATATATATATATATATATATATATATATATATATATATATATATATATATATATATATGCTATATATCTTCAACTATATATATATATATTAACTTTGTATATATATATATGTACAGCCACATGTACATATATATCTGCAGTTCCTCGGCTCCAGCAGGCCTGTGTGGCCATTTCATGACGGGTTGTGGGTGGGTCAGGCTGTGGGTACCTGCTCCCTGGGGATGTCAGGTTTTTGCAGTCGTTATTTGCACCATAAGGTGAGTGGATTTCCTATACTATTTAAGATCATAGATTCAGTGAATGTGTCTTATAAAGTAATCAAAAGTGTCAGAAGAACTTCCCTCGTTGTTCACTTTAAAAGTGAGTGTGCCTAGTGGGTCATAAAAGTTCATGTTATAGGAAGTGTGGGTTCGACAGAACAAATATAAAATAATTTCAATAAATCTTTTGATACAATGAATAATATATATCCACTATTTTCAAAGTAAATTTAATTTACTCATTAAATGGTTTAGCCAGATCGTTTTCTAAGTTAGTATACCCTCTTGGTGTAATCTTAAATATATTGAAATAAGAGAATTAATGGAAGGATTAGTTATAATTCATTTTTTCGCTTCGTGACAGTTATTATGTAGTGAAAATAATAATCTTAGAATAGAAAATGTTCATGCATGTCTTTTATAATCAGAAATTCTATCATGACTCAATAATTGCCGGATATGTGATGCTTTTCAGAGTTGATTTGGTTTGGCTCAAGACATCTAGAAACATCTCTGTCGGTTTCCCAGAGTAAACATACGATTCAAGCATTCATCATGCCATTGTTAATAGCAGTGTGCTCTTCTGAAGCTTCAATTGTTAAGAATCAAAAGAAATATCTCCGCCTTAAACATGGGGGTGCCATAAAAACGATTATGCTTCAGGCCGCACCATATCTGGTTGCTTAACCTGTGTTCAAGCACACTCCAATCATGAATAAAATCACTGAGGCTACGAAAAAGGTGAATGCCCAATCCAATTTATTATACATTCCCCCTGGGCAAGATATGTATGCGCACAACAAAAAACGCATTAGTCGGGATTGGGGCACCAAGTATGCCAAATACACTATTGACGAGCCTGGGTTCTCACCCGAAAAGATGCGGGAGCATTCCATCTACAGTTATAAATTGTTTGAATCTCTTATGAAAAAAAATACTAATGGCCGGATAAAAATATCGTCAGAGGAACCGACATAATGGATGGTTATCATAGAAGCATTGCTAAAGGGGAGCACTTCCTGTCACCCCTCATAGCAAGTATCTCAACAAGGAAACCTTACTTGAATTCTCCTTTGGCTTGTTGGATGATCTACATCCAAACCGTTTAATTCTTAGAGTCCTATGAATAATGTGGAAATTTATTAAAAATTGTATATAAAATATTTATTGTAAAATTATTTATAGTTTAGTTAGAGAGTCCTGAGTATCCTTCTCTGCGCGCTGTTGTTCTATGGTCTCTTTGCTCTTCACCTCCGTCCTTTCTTTGAACGACGTGGAAGAATTGAGGTGAGGGTTTAGATTTAGTGGGGGAGGATATAAGGGAGATATTGATCATGCGTAAGTGGTGTCAATTGTTAATCAAGTATTATAATCATAGTAATATTTGAACTTAGGAATGTTTTTATACAGTCTGGATATTTTGACCATTTTTGATCCAGCCTGTAAGAGTTTTTATATTATTGCTTTATTTATGATCAACTTTGGCAATATTTCATGATACTCTAATGTTATTCTCTTTTCTAGTATAATTTTTCATGAATATATATTGTTTTGTTGATAAGGAATGGTTAATATTTTATATTTAAATAAAAATAAAAAACAATAATAAATACTGAGGAAATATATGATTGTGAGATCCATAGTTGTGCTCAGTTGAACAATTGAATCTATCGAAGACCTTGAAAAGACTTTCTATCTATTTTCAAGGTTAGTAACTACATACAAAGAACCTTAATTAATTTATGTTATCCTATTTAATGTACAAATCTATAAACTTAAGTATTGATTGATAAGATAGTAAACTTAACACTTTGTTTACAGTTTACTGTCTTGTCGGAGCCATTGACATCACTATTGTCCCCATTGAAGAAACCCCTTTTGGACATTACCAGGGTAGGTTTCTTAACATACAAAGATCCATGTAATCATGCTTTAATTATATAATATGTAAATAAGAAGTATGATGCAAATACCAATTACTGTTTATTTTAACAGGGTTTTTAAGCTGGGATTCATTCCTGAATCCATCTTCTGTGTGATTTTGATGTCGGGATTCATTCCTGAATCCTTCTTCGCTGATGTTTCAAAGCTGGGATTCCTCCTGAATCTTTCTGCTTTGTGAAGTTTCAAAGTTGGGATTCTCCTGAATCCTACCTCCTGCTGCTGCATTTCGAAGCTGGGATTCCTCCTGAATCTTGCTTCTCGTGTCAATTTCTAAGATTGGATTCATCCTGAGTCTTTCTTCGTGTTATTGTTTCGAGGTTGAGATTCTCCTGAATCTTACCTCGTGCCAATTTTAACGTTGGGATTCCTCCTGAATCTTTTCTCTTCGTCGTCCTTTATATAGTGGTGATTCATCCTGAATCATACTTCTCAATTGGACCCATTTCCCCGTACAACTCAGTTAAGTCATCATATATTTATCTTTGTTGGGTTCTGAATTTCCTGATTATCCATTGCTTTCATATGCATGAGCTAAATTGGAGCGTTCGGTTTCCACTCTCGATTCTGATTCAGAGCTGTCTGCGCTCTGTAACATATTTATACTTGGATACCTTGACAAATCTCCAATGTGTGATTAACTAAATTCTATATTATAGTTTATTTACCGCAAAATTCTTTTATTAACTATATTGTTGGGTTGGAGTTGTGTTATATATTAACTTTTCACAAACATCCCACTATTTATTTGTAGCAATTTTAGTAAAGATAAAAGCTTTTTTATGGAAGTTTTCGTATTTAGATGTTGATCTTTTATTGATATTCTTAATCTTCAAGAACGTTAACTGATTAACCTTCGAGTAAAAATCCGGGAACGATCTAAATAATTCTACACTATTCTCTGGGTAAAAGTTGTAGATGGTTATCACCAATTGTTTATATATTGTCAACGTTCACAATCCTCTCTGAATAGTCATCAAGTAAGCAGGCCAACGGAGTCCCACGATTAACTCCCTCCGTTACGGAGAAAACCTAACCTGCTCCGTATTAAACCTGATGGTGTCAGGTAATTGCCTGTGCTTACTAGACATTCAAACCACTTCTCTTGAACATCACAAACCTATCATCTACGTATTATTTTCTATTTTGACTTTCGAGATCTTCTATATCTTTGACCTTCGACTCTACGAGAAAGAGTGGAGAGAGGTACCTTTCAGTCGGGTACGCTTATGCGGTCCCAGCGTGCTTCTCTCCTCTACATATATATATATATGTTAAGGTCCAGATAGGTTCCATTTGTAAAAAATGGAACGTTGTCAGATTATGCGATTAAATTGTATATCTGCTATAATTTGACTAGGAAAACTTTTTTAGGGAAAATAAAATAATATATATATATATATATATATATATATATATAATATATATATATATAATTTGATTATAATCATATATATATATACTATATATATATTATTTATTATATATATATAATAGTATTTATATAATAGGTTAAACAGTACCGGGCAATTATGTCGTGACCAGAGTTGAGCGTGTGGGTAGAAATATATAGAGCTCAGGTATGATACATTGTCTGCTATATAGTTTATATATATATATATGTGAGTATAAGAGAAAGTAATCTCAGGTAACTCTAATCAGTATATATAGTATATATATATATATATATTAATATATATCATATTATATTATATATTATATATATATATATATAATATATTATTATATATATAGTATAGTATATTATATATATATCATATAATATAATATATAGTATAGGGAGGGAAATCTTCAGGTGCTACATTTGTAGCTAAATATGGCAACCTGTATATATATATATGTCATTTTTAGTACTTTTTAGTGACTTTCTATTATTTATTTCTGAACATTCTTAGCATTTTCTCCTATAATTATGGCTACATATTATTAAAGTTTAGGATTTTTAGCATTTTTTTAAGAATTTATGATATATATTTGGCATTTTAGCAACATTCTAATACTCTACTACAACTTTCCTAAACCTTTTTTAACCTTTTTTCTATAATTCTGGCAACCTATTAGTAATTTTTTAGTATTTTAGAGCTTTTTAGCCTTTTTGATATATATTTTAGGCACTTTTTAGCCACTTTCTAGTTCTCATCTACTTTCTTGAGCCTTTTTTTTTAGCTTTTTTTCTGTTATTTCGTTAGATTTCCTGTTAATTCTGACAACCTATTGGTAATTTTTTATGATTTTTGGCATTTTTTAGCTTTCTTGATACATTTTTAGCCATTTTTTGTTCATTTAGCTCTTTAAGGCACCTCATCTACGTTCCCCTAGCAACGGATGCAATAGCAACCCTTAGGATTAAATGCATACCCCTAGTAAAGGGGGTCATAGCAACCTTTGGGCTTAATTACATTCCCCTAGCAACGGTAGTCCCAGCAACTGTAAGACTTAATTTGATGGCAGCTACGTTCGTAAGTCATTTTAACAGCATAAATTTTTTTACGTATGACGTCACACTTTATTAACCATCGTCGTTCATTTAACGCAAGTTTTGGTTAATGTCATTCACAGGCAAGTTTTGGTTAATGTCTTTCATCCACAAGTTCAATCAGCGTCGTTCACCACAAGTTCGTCCATGCGTTTGAGTCCAGCCCCTGAGACCTGCCCGTCACCCTCCGCGCCGGTTATATATATATATATATATATATATATATATATATTATATATTATATAGTATAACTATTTATATATATATATATATATATATATATATATATATTATTATATATTATATATTATATATATAATATATCCACGTCAACGAAGGCATAACGTCAAATGCATATACGAGCTTAACAACGGATACAGGTGATTGCTGGCTATATATAGTACCAACCTCACACTCCGACGAGCTCATCCACTTGATATAGTCAACAATTGGTCATCAATATGGTTGAGACCTTATCCTAATTGAGATACGTGATGGTGAGTGCAAGGTTAGCATTATTTTAAATTTTAAAATTTAGCTAAATGCAGGAGATGGCGTTGAACCACTGACCTTTAAACTCTCAATCCATAACTCTAAACATTAGGCCAAAAGGTGCCTGGAGATTAAATGTAAAAGAAGTAATATTTCTATGATCTATCGAGGTCAATTTTGGTTCGACCTTTTTCTATCGAAACATAAAAAATACTTTTATTATATATATATATATATATATAATATAATATAATATATAAGTATATATAATATAATATAATATATATATATGTATATATATAAATATATATATACTTTATATATATATATATATATATATATACTATATTATATATATATATATATATATATATCATATATATATATATATATATAGATGCAATGTACGGAGCGTAGATAAAAACTTATTTTTACGTATATTGATGAGTTCGTCCCTCCATTCACAAGCGTGCGCCCACACACACCCCTATATAACAACATACAGACAGATAGACAACTCTCACTAACCACCTTCAAAGTTATACATATAGATGATGGTATAACTTCGTAGCCAACGAAGCCACGTGTTGTAGTGTTATCACTGGCTCGATATCTGAGGAGGCACTTCTTAGGGATTAGGTAAAGGGTTAAAACTTGGTACACTTATAGGTCTTGAAATAATATCATTGCTGACGAAGTTACTTGTTGTAGATTTATCATTGGGGCGATACCTGGGGAGGTACTTCTTAAAGTGCAGGTAAAGGGACGAAACTTTATATAGTTATAGGTGTTGACATAACTTCGCCGTAGACGAAGTTACTTGATGTAGTGGTACAGATGGTTGGATACCTGAGGAGGTATTTCTTAGAGTGTAGATAAAGGGACGAAACTTGGCATACTTCTAGGTGCTGACATGTCTTCGTCTTAGTCGAAGTTACGTGATGTAGTGGTAAGGACGACATAATATCTGAGAAGGCATTCCTTAGAGCAGTGATTCCCAACCTTTTGTATTTCACGGCACCCTATTTAAGGCTGTGGAGTTTTTGAGGCACACTTGTTTTTAAAATAATAATAATAACAATAATGATAATAATAATAAAAATAATAATAATAATAATAATAATAATAATAATAATAATAATAATAATAATAATAATAATAATAATAATAATAATAATAATAATAGAGGAGAAGAAAAAGGCAAATATAATAATAATAATAAAAATAATAATAATAAATAATAATAATCATAATAATAATAATAATAATAATAATAATAATAATAATAATCAATAATAAATAATAATATAATAATAATAATATAATAATAATATCAATTGATAATGTAATAATAATAATAATATATAATAATAATAATAATATACTAACAATTATAGTGGTATTATAATAATATTTTCTTCAATATTTTTAATTTATAAAATAAAAAATAAATATAATCATAAACTGAATATTGTTTATTAGATTCGAATAGAAAAAAAAAAGAAGACAAATAGTAATTACATACTCATAATGGAATAGTTATTATTAGAAGAATTAGATATTAAAATTTAAGGTATCTATAAAACATACTTGTTAAAATTTAAAGCTGCAGTTTTTGGGCGTTGGAAATCGATTTAACTCGGCAATTTGGATCCGATTGAGCGTTTGGAAAAATTTAACACCCTGCGGAACGCAGCAGGACATATTTGTGACGTAGAAATCACAGCGAACTCCGCGCGAATTGTGGAATATTTCCACCCATTGCAGAGAAAGCTTGTTTACAAAAGTATGATGTTAAAAATGGCAAAAGGAAACTTCGGTCGGCGTTTTTCTACCGTAGGTATTAAGGATACTTCCTTTTGGTATGCTAAAGACCAATAATAGCCGCTGATGAAATCAATCTCCTTAGCCACTGTTTAATTTTCAGTTGAAGAATCAGCGGTAGAGTGTAAGTCATTATATTCCGTCCTATCGTTCAGTAGCTGCTGAATATCTAGTTCTTCAATGCAATATCCTGCCTTTGAATTGGGGAGGACATATCCACTCACAGATCTTATCGAAAAGAGAAGGTGAAAGTACTTATCTACACTGCATCTTGTAATTTTGATAAATTACTCAAAAATGAAGGTCTTTTAAGCTTTTCCTCGGTCCATTAACATTTCGTAAAATATTTTAAAAAAGGATGGAAAATTTGAAAAAAATCACTTTTCTCAATTGCAGACTTGCAAGAAGCTACCTTTCTCATAAAACCTTTCATTTCATTGGTTGAAGAAACTGTTGTTTTCTCGTCGTCCCGTAATGAGTATTAAATACATTCTAAGCTTACTAAATTATATTAACATCTCTGACAGATATGAACAACTGTAAACAATACCAATCACATTTTGCAGAACCATAGGAAATGCATCATGTTTCTCTTTCTCAAAAAATACTTTTAGTTCTTCTTTGAGTGTAAGAACTTGGTTCAGTACTCTACCACGAAATAATAATGAGATATATTGTCCATCCATTTCACAACATTTTTTCAAAGAATCTTCTCTTTAAAGGTCTCGACTTAATGTAATTTATCATCTTCACAACCTGATTTATAACTTCAGTGAACTGCTCACCACAACTTTTCCCTACTAGTGCTTCTCTGTGCAGAAACCAGTGAGTTATTTTCAATGACATACATTTCCTGTAAACACTGCGCAATCAAAAATCCTTCATTGCCTTTCTTCCTGTTCAATTGATGGTGCACCATTAGTACATATTTCACAACAGTCATATCATGAAAGACCATGTTTATTGACATAGGAAGAGATGGAGCGAAATTATCCTCGCTGGTACTAGTTGTTTCCAACTCTTTGCAAAAAAAAGCTGTTCCACGATATATTTACCGTCAACAAATCTACAGAATCCAAGAAGCTGATATTTTGGCAGTAATATCAGTACTTTCATCTATTTGTAAAGCATATTTATAGTGAGTTTTTATTTTATTTGTGACTTGTTCATTTATATTTAATGACATTTCAGATATTCTACGGCTAATAGTATTGTTTGAGAGAGGAATCTTTGAATTTTGGTATGGTTTTAACGCTAATTTTGCACGCCGGAATAATGATATCCTCTCCAGCTGTATGAGGTTTCATTTTCTTGGCGAGCAGTTCAGCAACTTTAAATCAAGCTGCAAGAGAAGCGTCACTTGTGGTAAATCTCTTCAACATTCTATTAGCAACTTTTCCTTGATTTTCTAATAGCCTTGAAAAATATGAGCCAGGTTTCTGTTGATACACCTGGGTGCATCGTAGCAAGATGTCTCTTAAGTTTGCTGGGTACCATGGCTTTGCGTTTCACCACACACTAAGCACAGGGGACATGGATTATCTGCATCTTTGTTCCATGAAAATCCGTAAGACAAATAGATCTCTAAATACGTTCTTTTCTTTAAAAGAAATTCTTTTGAGGTTGAAGATCCAGGAATGATAATGTTCAAATTACTCTCATTTAAAGTAGGTGGTAAAGGTTCGCTCTCCTATTTCTTGAAAATTTTAGAACATTTCTAGCACAAATTTTAAAGACAAAATGGAAAGCAGTTTTAATTAACATATACATAGAGCTCAATGACTTATTGAGGTTATAGAGACTAGAGCAACCTTACTCATTTTTACAGCCTGCAGAAGACCTTTGTCTGCATCTTACGTAATATATATATATATATATATATATATATATATTTTATATATATATAATATATATATATATATATATATATACTATTATATATAATTATATATATCTTTCTTAAATTTTAATTTAAATATATATATTTATATATCTATATATATATATATATATATATATATATATATATATACAGTGCCGGCAAAAAAAATCTTTACATTTTTGTGGCAAAAAAAAACTTTACACAGAAAATCCGTGTAAATATTTTACTTGCCATTCCTGCCATAAAAAAGTGGGCGGAGCGTAATCGCGCTGGACTCCTGATTTTCACTCATAAAAAACATCTATTACCCTTCTAAGACTCAGTGAGCGTTGTGTGCTCGTGCAGTGAAGTTGGTATTATATGCGCTCGTGCCACCCAGTGTTATTTGATTTTCGTATAAGTTTAAGCTCATACAACTTTACACCTATTGCACACAATGGGTCGGAAAAAGCTGAAAATGGAGGAGAAGTCTCGTGCTTTGACTTTGCTAGAGAAGGGGAAATCTGTGATTGCTGTGGCCAAAGATTTGGGAGTGTCGAGAGAGGCAATTTATCAGCTAAAGCGGTCGTCAGCGAAATTAACCACCTGAGACGGTACCGATTCGAGGAAGTCAGGTTTCTGTGCACTAAGAAGACTACAAATCAAGGACCAGATAAGATTCTCAAGCGTGAAGTTATGTCACATCCTGCTCTATAACTGCCATCGAACTAAAAAATAAACACCCTGAGCTTCTCAAGAACCTTGCAAAAGGACAATCCGGCATCGCCTGCAAAAGGACCTGGGTCTTCCCAAGTCGCCGTGCTGCAAGAAACCCACACATGCTCAACAACAGCATTGAAAGAAAAAGGGTGAATTTTCTGTGAAGAAATATTGTACATTCTGAACATCGCAACAGTGGAAGAAAGTATGTTCAGTGACGAAAAGTATTTTAGGCTGATCAAAAGGCAGGCTCAAAGATCGTTCTCGTCCTAAGTTAGTGTGTCACATACAACTCCAGATTTACCGTTAAGACTGTGAAACACCCTGAGAGTGTCATGGTATGGGGTTCATTCAGTGGAAACATGGGCAGGGCAGGTTTGTTCTTCCTTCCCAAGGGTGAAACTATGAAAGGAAGCCAGTATATTAAAGTTTTGGAAGAACATCTTACTTGTTGGGACATTCATGGCTGTGATTATTTTATGCATGATGGTGCCCCTGCCCATAAGGCCAAGATCGTGACAAAGTTTTTCAAAGACCATAACATTAATATTTTCGAGTGGCCTGGTAATTCTCCAGACCTTAACCCCATTGAAAATGCCTGGAATGTAATGAAAAACAAGGTTCAAGAGACACGACCAAGCAGCATCAACGATCTGAAGGAGGCTCTCAAGAAACTGTGGGTAGCCATGGACCCCAGGCTACTTTAACCCAACACCTTTGGAGAATCCTGCCTAATCGAATCTCGCAGTGGGTGATAAAATATATAGGCGACTGACTAATAAATATAATTATTTAATAATTTGTAAAAACTATCCACAATAAAAACATATAAAGGTAAGGATTTCTTTGTTTAATTGGCCTGCGGTAAAGATTTTTTTTGCCGCACTGTAATATATATATATCTATTATATATATATAATATATATAATAATATATACTATATATATATTATAATATAAACATTTACATAACAATTGATTTGAGTTCATAATATATATATATATATATAATATTATATTATTTTTAGAAATATTTATTTTTAATATAAAATAATATTTATTATATATATATATATATATATTATATATAATATATACTGTATATATATATATATATATATATATTTATATATATATATATATATATTATATATATATATATATATATATATTAATATATATATATATAATATATATATTATATATATATATATATATATATAAATATATATATCATATATATATTTATATATTATATATTATATATATATAATTTATATATATATATATATAATTATATATTATATATATATATATATATATATATTATATATATAATATTATATATTTTTTTAAAAAAAATATATATATATATATATATATATATATATATATAATATATAATTATATATATATATATATATTATATACTATATATATATACTATAGTAAATATATATATATCATATTATTATATTTTAATATATATATATATATATATATATATATATTATCATATTATATATATATATATACTATATTATATATATATATATATATATATATATTATATTATATATATATAGTGATATATATTATTACTATATATATATATAATAACTTCAACTCCCAGGAAGGCATTTATCTGCCTGTCAGAGTGTTGCCTAATAATCTGAAAAACCGTAAATTATTCCTTAAAAATTGGTTAAAGATGTTACAATTAGATTAAATTACGCTGCAACAACCTGACAGATCTCGCGCTCGCGGCACCATAGTGCCGCGCAACAACCGGTTGGGGAATATCTCCCTTAGTGAGGTAAAGGGATGAAACCTCTGGTATACTTAGAGGTGTTTGACCATAACTATCAGGTGTCATTTGTATTTCTATTTAACGGTTATTATACTAGTGGTGATAACCTCTTGTTGTGTGTTTGTTGGGTCTGTGTTTGTGTTGTTGCGCGGTTTTCTACATTTGTGGCTTTGTAAAGGTAGTTGCTTGTGACGAGTTTTTCTATTTTCAAATCCTCATTTTTCCTTTTTAACTAACGTCAACGATATGATGATTTTTTTTTTTGCTGGTGAAGGTTGGGAAACATGTATAAATTTTGGTTTGTTATTTTGTTTTCTTTTTATAATGGTTTCATTTTATCACATGTTTTTGTGCTTTAATGTTTTTAATTTTGATTTTTAGAATTTATTTTTTTAATTTTTATTATTATTCTTATTTATTTTTTATTTTATAATTTTTTTTATTATTATTTTTTTCTAAAAAACTTTTTATTTATTTCAGTGTAGCATTTTTTTAAATTTATTTTCCCAAACTTTATTGTCTCTAATTATGTCATTAGTTAGTGTTTATTGATTATTTATTGTAATTGGTGAATTGTGTTTTTGATGTTGTATTTATATGTATTGATTATTGAATGTGTACTGTAGGTTTATTTGGTGTATTATTATTATTATTGTTATTATTGTTTATGTATGTATTATTTGATTTTGTTATTATTGGATGATAGTATGGTTTATGTCGTTTTGTTATTATGTTATTGTCCTGATTGTACGTATATTTCAAATTGAAGGCTTGGTTTGGTGTTGGATTTGAGTTAGTTTGTTGATTGTATATTGTTATTATTTGATTGGTGGTTATTGGATTTATTGTATTAGTGGTGTATTTTGTTGGATGTGATTTTATTGTATATTGTTATTATATGTATGATGTTATTGTGATTGGTGTTGATTGGATTATTTTAGGTATTATTTATTTATTATTAGTTTATTATTATTATTATTATTTTTGATTTTGATTTTTGTTTGGATTTATTATTGTTTTTAGTTATTATTATTTGATTGTGATTGTGATTATGTTTGTGATTATTTGTATTATTATTTTATTATTATTATTATTATTATTATTATTATTATTATTGTTGTTGTAGTTGAATTAGGTTTTTATTAGGTTGGGTGTGTTTGTGTGATTGTTATGTTTGGTGTTAGTGAGCTGTGTTTGTGTAGTTAGTCGGTTTTTCGTATTTACTGTGTTGTTTGGGTCTCGCTTTGAGGTAGGGGTTATGTGGGTGTGTTGTGTTTTGTCTGGTTATTTTGTCTCTATTTTGTGAAGTTTGTTCTCTGTGAGTGAGTTGTACTGTTGGTTGATGTTGGCTAGTGAGAATTTATGAGGTGTTTTGTGTTGTGTTATTGCGGTAATAGAATAAGGGTGTTGTTAGGCAGTGTGATGTGGTTGTGGGTTATGATGTGTATTAAGTTGTGTGTTTCGTTTGTGTTGGAGGTGGGGTCTTGGAGTCGGGTTTGTTGTCTGTTTGTGGGGGTTGTGTCGTTCTGTTTTATTATGGATGGTCTGTTCGGCACATCTTCCGACGTTGGTGGGGGCTGTTTGTGGTGTTTGCTGTGTTGGTGTGGTGTGTTGGTGGTGTGTGTGGTGGTGTGTGGTGTGCGAGATTTCTATGACTGATTTGTTTAATAAATTTTATAGGGTGTAGGAGTTGGTATCAGAGTAGTTTGATTCAAATGAGGGTTTAGTAATATTACAGTGGGAATTTAGAAGGTGTTTTAGAGTTTTTATTAATCTTGGTGCTGTGTTTATGTTATATTTAAGTTAAGGTTATCAATGTGTCGGGTGTTTGTTTGGTGATGTAATGGGCGTATATTGTTGTTTGAAGTGTGTCTGGTGTTTGTAGATAAATGTTTTTATTGTAGTCAAGTTCCTCAGCTATTTTTAAAGTTTTTGAGCTTCGTGTTCATTGAGGAGTGGTGTGTCATTTCGCAAATTTTTTGAATTGTACTGGTTGAGATATGAGGTTATTATGGTTGTTTTTTGTTTAGTGTTGTTCGGGTAGTTGTGGTTAAAGGTATTATATTGGTTTCGGTGGATTTTAGGTTCTCTAGTGTTTAGTTAAGTTAGGGCTGGTGCTGTGCGGTTATGGTTTCCGTATGTTTGGTTTTTCTCTGATCTTGTGGTGATGTGTTTTAATTCTAATGTTGAGTCTGGGTCGTGTGGTTAAGTAGCTGCAATAGTGGGTTATAGGTTGTTGAGTTGTGGGTTTGGTTGTGTGTGTGGGTTGGGGGTGTTGTTTGGTGCGTGTTCGATGTTGTGTGTGAGTACATTGTTCAAGACTTGGGACATGCGAATTGGTACATCGACATGGTGATTACGGGAAGAGGTATTTCTTCTTAGTAGTGAGGAATGCAGGAAAAAGATAAAAAAAAAGTTTTTTTTTTTTTCCGTTGTTTTGGTGTAATAGTTTAACTGTGATTCTTTTTGTGTTGCTTGTTAGATTTAATGTGTAGTGTTAATAACCCGCGTAGGCATTTTTCCTCTTTTTCAAAGTCTTTTTGCATTTGAAGTTTAAATACAACTTATGCTTTCAGAGTATATTATTCGTATATGTCCCTGTTTTTATAAAGTTTGTTGATCCGTTTTGTTTATTATTTTCTTCTCCGTTAAATTTAAAGGGTTGGGGTTACAGTTTGATCACGGGTGTTTCTGTTTGTAATTCTTTTTGAACTTCAGAGCATCAAATGCATTCCATATTCCGAGGCACAATTCTTATAGCTCTTTATTTGGTTGATATTGTGGTTGATGTTGTTTTAACAATTGAATTCTTTATTACTATCTTGGGGAGTAGGAGCTGTAAGTTATGGTATCACGACCATTTATCCAGTTGACTTGACATGTTATGCCCCTGTAGAATGGGTGTTTCCATCATCTGTGTTAAGGTTTCGGCGATCATGTTGCCATTTAATTTTTGATTCTTAAATATCTGTGGTGCTTGGCAATTGAGAAGGTTAATGAATATTATTTAGAGATTATTATTATTATTATTATTATTATTATTATTTTTTATTTATATTGTTAATAATATTATTTAGAGATTATTATTATTATTATTATTATTATTATTATTTTTTATTATTATTATTATTATTATTATTATTATTATTATTATTATTATTATTATTATTATTTATTATTATTTACAAGTTATTTCTATTCTTCTAAATAAATCTTGATTTTCAGAAGAAAATTTATTAAGAACAATTTTAGAATAAAAAGAAGTTAAAGCCTTTAATATTATTATTTTTATTATTATTATTATTATTATTATTATTATTATTATTATTATTATTATTATTATTATTATTATTATTTATACCAATATTTCGCCTGTATACTTCAGGCATAATCACGTGTGAAGCAGTGAAAATTTAGTTGATATTGATTTGGGGAAAATGGTTTCGTAAAAGAGAGGTTAATTCCTTACTTAGTTTTGTAAATATATGCTCATAGTAGGGTAACTTTATATATAAATCACATTTTGGTTCGGAATAAATCAAAGGTCTGGACGTGTAACAGGAATTCAAAAAATTACTTATATATTTGTGAACTTGTGAAGAGGGGTTATAAATAAATTTAAAAAAAAGTTAAAAGAACTAAGGTAGAACTAAGATGATAAGATCTAAATAACAAAGTTTTAATGCTGTTACATTTAAAAACAAGAAGGATGTGATTAAAAAAATTTAGTCCTAAACCTGAAAAAAGTATTTTTTCGGTAATCACTTAACCCTTTCGACGCGACTTTTGCAGGATTAGTTTAGAAACTTGAGCAAATGGTTTTCCTGCATCTTTTGATGAGTACATAAACATATGTTTTCCCCAAATTCGTGATTTCATCCTATCATTAAAATTTTTGATGGGACATATGTGTCCCACTAGCACTATAAAGTGGGACTAAAGTGTCCCACTAGCACTATTATGTGGGACTAATGTGTCCCTTTAGTGCTATTTA
>JABUQX010085642.1:27500-30000 GCA_015478945.1 Trachelipus rathkii
ACGCGCCACTGACGCATAGTCTGCCCCGTAATTCTTGAGGCGGAAAACCATAGATCAGTTAGATAGGAAAGTAAATCGCCAGTAACGCCGAAAACCGTACTGACGATCGGAAAGAAGTTGAATGAGACTCCAGATGATTCTAGGAAATGAGAGTTGAGAAGGGTTTGTCAAAGATTTAGATAGAATACAAGTGAAGGCTATAGGGCGATAGTTAGAAGGATCAGGAGCGGCTTCCTTTTTTCGAATAGGTTGGACATATGCGTGGCGTAGCTTCAACACTGAGGGAAAGTATTAGTTTTGAGACATAGTGCATATAGTTGAATTAGGGACGGGGATAGCCGAAAGCACACTCCCTCAAATCTCTGGGAGGAATGCCATCCCGGCCACCCGCCTTCCTTCCCTAACGTTCATAGATTTCACGAGCCCATGCACCCGATCAGATGTAATCACAGGCAAAGGCATTCTGGTACACCTGCAGGAGAAAGAATGGTGTAGGATAGGAATTCCACGAACTCGCCCACAAATGCCGTGTTTTGAAGACTTTAGTTTCGTTAATGCGAACACCATTCACTCGTGAAGTGCCGTGAGATGAGTAGATATTTGGTTGCTGCCGCTTTTATTCGATAGTTCGCGCACGCAACAATATACCAAAAGAGAGACCATAACAGATCGAATAAGTACGTGCAGGTGTAAAGGACCGATACTTACTATCTAGAAGTTTGTTGGTATATGTTTTTGTGAAGCAACGTAACAAGCACCATGAGGACAGATTTTTGAGAGTGAGCGAGTGTCACGATTGTCACTGGAGGTTAGCCGACACCATCTTCTCGTTCTTGCATGAAAGTAGCCTCGCAATTTGCTCGTACTCGAAGAGCTCAATGCTCCTAGCTAACGATCTTGACTTAGCGAGAGAGATGAACATGTGGCAAGATGCTTGAAAGTGCTAGACTGGAGACAGTTTTTCACGGACTCACGATGCGCGCACTGTTCTAGCCCTGATGTGGCGCCCCCGCCCAAGGAAAATGGACAAAAAAAAACTAAACGACAGCAGCTGTATTGACGCATTATGAGGGAGAGAAAGATTTGTAGTCGAATGATAGGTATGAAAGGCCTGCTCATTGCCCCTCTAACCGATTATAACAGCTTCCACCTTGACCTCCGTGGGCGATAGTCGAAGCGTATCTACTCCAGAGTAACAAACAGTCATAAATCACACAATAATATAGATCTATGCGAAGAAGCATAGCGCTCAAGAGCCTCGCTATTTCGAGCCCGAATGAACGAGTGCAAGAGAGGAACGCGCTAGGGCAGAGATGAGAGCTGTTGGAGAGAAAGTTTTCAACATTAGAGAGAGATATAAGGTTTATGTGGCTCGATATATAACACGATAGGAAGGGCCAGCTGATAAGTGGTGATCTTTCTAAAAGAGTCGATATCGACTACCTTATTAGCTTACTAATCTCAACTTTGCTATCTACTATTAATCTAATAGTCAATATTATTTATGATAAACTACATACTATTCTCAACTCTCATTATTCTTTAGATCATTATACTATGGAGTACTCTATTCTAACTTATTATTACTTTTAAATCCGTGAGAGAAAATCGTACCAAAGTACGGTAAGCTAAACGTTTTAAAAGAGTATTTTCTTTATATCATGGCGAAATAATAATAACTTTTCAATTATACATATATATAAATACTAGATCTATGGTATTTCCCGCCCTATACTATAGTCATAATCTATACGGGGATAGACTGCGTATAGTATATGTAGTGATACTCTTATGACTACTATATCTAAATATATGGAGTAATATTTCGTACCGTAGAGTAAATTAGCGCATACTAGTAGTATCTAGTCATGTACTACTATTACTACAAGTATATGTATACTCCCTATATTGTACCTATCTTAACTATATAGTAGGTATTATTACCTTCACTCTCTCTTTTTATAGTACTTATCTTATTATTTGGCTCTTAGCCTTATAATATTCTTTTTCAATATACATGTTCTATCATATCTGTCAGGTTCTGTTTTTTAGAGTTTGCAGTGCTCGTATCTCTTTTTTTCGTATTTATTTTATTTATCCCAGTGGTGTTGGTTTTCTATTCTATTTTAGCTTTTAATATGTGTGTTACTCTTCTTCAAAGTATTTCCTCCTTCTACTTACACATTTTTTATTTTAATTTTTTTACACTTAAATTTAAATTTTTACTTTCATATTTCTTAATACTTTAATTATTCTATTAATATTTCTTTACTCTTTTTTTATATACCCTATATTAATATTTATTTGGTTATTATTATTTTTATTATTATTATTATAATTATTTATTATTAATTATTTATTATTATTATTATTATTATTATTATATAATTCATTATTATTATTATATTTTATTATTATGTATTAATTTATTCATTATTATTTATATATTATCTTATCTTATTAATTATTATTATTTTTTCATTATATACATTTACTTGAT
>JABUQX010085643.1:0-32500 GCA_015478945.1 Trachelipus rathkii
TACAACTGCACTCTGATTCTATTCGCCCTAATTCATACAGATAACACATCGTCTCGTGCTCCCAGTACTTTTATTATGCAGAATGATTGGTTGCCTTAGTAACGTCGCATATATTAAGTCTTTTCAATTCTTTCTGGTCATTGAACGAGTCAAAGATCAGGCATAATCGCGGTAGCTGACTTCGCCTGGTGGGGCAGTGTCTATGTATAATGAAGTGCTCGGGGGGAAGGGCCTAACTGGGAGCGGCACGCCCACGCCCCTTTGGTTGATGAGACAGGCCTAGAGAGAAAGTGAAAATAGTTCATTGCTTGTGTCACTAGACGGCGCACAGATATAGAGGCCTCTCCGTGGCTATGAAAGAGGTTGGCACTCTTTTATAGATAGGGATTCTTTGGCCAACTGAGCATCTCAGTGCCTTCACCCTCTTCACCCTTAAGGCCTAGAAGCATGCACCTGACATGGGTGGGGAGATGGGGCAGGATTACCGGAGATAGGAGGACTACCTATCAACACCACTGAGAACCAGCAGCACGTCAGGCTTGGCAGTCAACAGAAAACGAAAAAAAAAAAAAAAAAGAAAAAACCACCCCAAAAGTTTTTTTTTTTTTTTTTTTTCAGACGCACCCTATTGACAGTATGTTTTCTAGAGTATTGGGATACGACAGAGCAAGACAGCAACAAGGATGTGGAAATCGGTCATAAGAGTCCATGAGGAGTGGGATGCCCACTCGTCAGAGATCCGATCTGTATCCTGTTTCCCCAACCAGCTAGGGGATATGGATATAGATCTATTTATATAAAGATATGTAATTTGTTTTAGTTCAGCAGCAGTGGAGAGGTGCTTCAGCGCGGGTGGGACATGCTCGGCAAGAGATCGTCCCTTGGAAGGAGGATAAGGTTTGAGGACCTTCTTATGTCTCAAGAAAATATGACCTCCTGGCAAGAAGTGATTGCCAGGGAGAACAGGAGGAGGAAGAGGACTGTAGCTTATGAAAGATATTTATACTATTTTATGTTAGTTAACATTTAATAAAAAATTAATAAATATGTTTTACTTCCTTATAAAAGCATGATTGTAAAGGCATGCTTTCGTTATCGCGCAAAAGTTTACTTTGCAGATTTAACTGTATCGCCGTAGGATAAGCCGAATAGCGCAATGTTAATGCCGCGACTGAAGGGTTTCAAAAATGCAGTTCGGAATAGCCGCGAGCACTAGTTAGGCTGGCAAAGCGACAGCCGATGAGGACCTAGAAAATTAAATAGCCGCGCCCAGATCTGATTATATATATATATTTATATATATATATATATCATATAGTATATATATATTATATTAATTAATATATATATATAATATATTATATATATATATATTATTATAGATATATATATATAGTATTATATGAATACTAATATTATGTATATATATAGATATATATATATATATTATATATACTCGTTATATATTATATATATATTATATTATATATATAATATATTATATATATATTTATATATATATTATAATATATACACGTATATCTATATATAGTAAGTGAGAAGGAAGCGATAAGGTAGAGGATATATATAGCGTGAGACTGTTATGCTTACTTTTAATTCCCAGACTAGGGAGTATAGGTGCGGAGACAAGCATCGGAAGAGAAAAGCTGTAGAGAATCATTGACAAAAAGTCGAAAAGAAAGACAGCCTTACTGCCGTGTACATTAATCTGTAAGCAACTACGTCGAATCAATAAAATACCCTAGAGGTGATCACGGGAACCGCGTGGATCTCTATGGTAAATCGTCAAGTGTCAGGGTTCATTACCCTGGCCGGTGGGCCACTAAATACGCCTTACAACCACCGGCCCATTCTATTATCATGCACTTTCTTCCTCGTCTCTGCCAACTCACATTTCTTCCTGCAACTTCCTTACTGACTATCCTTTTTCCTTCGGGTCTCCCAGTCCGTCGGCATTTCCAACCACTTCACCACATAACTCCGGCTAACCAGCCGACTATTCATTATGACTTGTGCACTGACGAAACCATGTTCAACTACGTTTATGTTATTCTCTCGTTTAGCCTCTTCTTGACACGACACAACTTCTAATACGTTCATTTTTCATTTTATCAATTCTTTCTCCACTTAGCCTCACGCCCAAGATTGTAATCTGAACATAGAGAATTGAACTTCTTATCTATAAGAGCATTGATAGACACTAGCTGTCGATTAGCTCAATCAGGTAACCACATACCTATGCAAGACCACTAGCGCACTCCAGACTTAGTCTTTATATTCCAACGATTTTTGCCAGCCGTTACTGCGTGGGCCCCTCAATTTCCCAACTTCCTACTACATCTGCATCATGCCGTTCCCTTATCATCCAACACATACGCTAAATATTTAACTAGACACTTGGTCAGCTTCTCACATCTAACTACTTCCAACGCTGAGGCTACTCTCACTTGCAACACATAATCTTCCTTCTTATCTAGTTTACTTTGAAACCCTCTTTTACACACCACTGCCAATCTCTATAATACGCAATCTTCTCAACTCTTCAGATTCGGCCAAAGAACCAAAGTCATCGCATATAAATATAAACTAATATTATATATATATATTATTATATATACTATATTATTATATTATATACTATTACTATATTAATTATATTATATATATATAGGTAAAACTATACTTATATATATATTGTCTGATAAATGTCTTAACATTATGTTGAGTAAAACATTCTTAATAAATGCTTCAAATTATTCTTTTCATGTTGATGTGCCATCTTTACCTGAGGCTCAGTCTTAGGCGTTGAGAGGGAGGAATTCATCAAGCAGTTTAGCCAAATTTTTAAATATATTTTTATGTGAATAAAATTGTCCATCAAAAATCCGTAAAGCCTTTTAAAAATAGTATTGAGAATAATAAGATATATTTCGGCCAAGACAATAACTTTAAATAAAGCTCGGGGTCGCATGGCAGCGTCGTGGTTGAATCCTAGTAGAAATTACCTAGATACGTTCCCCTCCTTGAATTAGGGACTATTGCCGTGAGGTGTCAACTTTTCTAATAAAAACAAAAAAAAAAAAAAAAAAAAAAAAAAAAAAAAAAATACACTGTATTACGTGATACATTCAGCATTTGTAATCTCATAGATAAATTCATATTCTACAGAGTTTTATTTTATATTATTATTAGTGATAGGACGATTAATTCACAGAAAATGCATATTTTTCCTTCAATCGTCATCGTCAATTTTTTTGCCGATTAAGTGAGGAATAATTAACAGAAACCTGGGAGAAAGTTAGTTTCTGCTCATAATTCGAAGGCTCTAATTTAAAATAGCTAGAATTTTGGGATGTCTTGTCCAAGTTCCTAACATTTATAAATTTAAAATCAATATTTGATGTAATGATATATAATATTTATAATTACATAAAATAATTAGTTGAATATAGGAGCATAGATTTTAATATTTGAATAATATTATTACATGGCTAAGACAAGTCTTTTTTTTCTGGAGCTTGTTTTATACTAATAGCAGTGTGACGATTTCCAAAGCTTTTGATCTCAGATTTGGTTTCATCACTATTATCATTTCTATGGCAATTGGCAAATACCCCTTTTCACTTGATTTTGTCAGAATATAGCACTTTGTCACTTGATTAATTAAGCAGTGTTTGCGAGTCGTGCGCCTTTAGTGATAATAGATGGTGTTACGTTTGGACAACAGGTAATTTATATCTATTCTTATGTAATTTAATAATTTATTATTCTTAATATTTATATATCATGTTATGTACATATCACATTTTTGTAATAGTATTCATATTGACAGGTTGTGATTTGAACAATGGCTACATCCGAAGGAGATGCTGTACGATGACAAATACATCATCTCTACTGAATCTGTGGAGCTTCCTTGCAATGATCTACAGGGCGGCTAATCATTAATCGATTGTCAAGAGGGTGTTATATTGCTAACTTAAAGGTAGGTATGGGAGACAAGACATATTGGGCTTCTCACATAGTGTGAACGTGTGTTGACTTTGCGATCATGATCTGAAGAAAGAATGCTAAGGCTGAGATTTGATGTGCAATGGTTTGGGAGAGAGAACTAATCAACCATTTGGTGTGATCTGCTACTTCTGCGCCTTGTATAATAGTAAAAGCTTTGATGTAAAGATCAAACATACGACTTACAATACCATGATTAATTCCAGCATCTGCCAGACGTACTTGAACCCCTGTGGGAAAATATCATGTGGCGACTATCTGTATTGTCACTAGAGAGGCTAACAGCCGGAGATTTGATGTTGTGAATAAGTTTAAGCTCTTCTTTTCTACGATCGATCGGAGGCATGATTTCAGCTGGACGTCGACATATCGAGTCCTCTATTCGCGGATTCGATACAATTCTAAATGATCTTAATTAATATTGAAATTGGCAATCCAAATCTGAATAATATTCAGTATTTGCAGGTTGACAATACTGCTGAATGTTGGCTTCGCTGCTGAAAAGGAAAGAAGAATAGCTTCAATACCTTGCCACTGAGTGTATTCCATTTTAATAGTAACAGATGAAGTCAGCCTCTGCAAAGTACTGTCATCCATTACAGCATGGTCACATTGTTTATTTTAAGTAGATGTTGAAAGGGATTCTTTTACTCAATATGTAGGGTTTGCTCGCATATGATAAGTGATGGAGCTTGTTTTTATTGTTACAGTACAAAAAAAGTTTGAAAGAGGGCACTGCAAGAATCAGAAGAGAATAATGATGGTTTTCAATCCAAATATATAGGAACACACTGTAACGAACAATAAAAAAGCGTAATGCAACCATCAGAAAATTCTGGATATATATTCTGCAATGCCATCTTTCATGGGTGGATAAATTTGTGCGAGATTTGAATTGATTATTTTTCTGCTGGTGAATCAGCAATGGATTATACGCGCCAACTTAACCACCTTAGTGTTCTGTTGCTAATGGACAGTAGAGTATTATAGAACTTGGATAAGAAGCTTCTGGCACGAGAACAGTTTTAAGCGCCTGGCGACAAAACATCAAGAATTGTACCATCTGTGTTGATGGACATAAAATTAGTAATTCCCCCACTGCTTGGGTTAATGAAGCAATTATTCAAAGTTCTTGATCACACTATGAGACTGTTCAGCTATATTTTTTCAATCTTTTCTAAGTCTTCGTGCTGAGAAGTAAACGGCGGAATTTTTGATTGGCCTCAATTAGAAAACTCATCAGGATGATCCACACTTGCTAACTCACAAGACAACAATGACTGTGGCAGAGGCTAGAGTTGGACATTCTCTGATGTGGTACGGAATTTTCTTTGAAAGGGACGGGGACCACTACCTCGAGAGATTGTGGGAGGAGCTGAGTGAGTATCCAAGCACTTGGTATAATTGTGAAAGGAAGCCATGCAAGTGTAACTGACTTTACATAGTCATTTTGGGAAGACTTTACAAAAGAACTTGGCCACGGCGCGAAGAGTAAGGTGAACGCGTTATGTTCAATCAGAATTAAAGTTTGGGAAGAAAGCTACCATGGAGATGGGTAACTGGCAGAGTTACTGCTTATTCCTTGATGAGAGACATTCCCATAAACTGCTGTATCATGAGATGTCAAGGGATATAGGTCGTTTTTTCGCAAAGTATGAAATCACTAGTATCATTAAGTTTTGTGCATAATTTTCCTTAATTTCACATGTCAATTCTAAAAAGGTAATAAGCATTCACGTACATTTAGCATGTACCTGATCACGACTCTTGTGGCTACGGATCATTACATGATTTTTCAATATTATCATTGTAATTATTATTCTTTATCTTACCTTATTTTTATCTGTAAATCTGTTCAGATAATTCAAAAATTATCATACATATTTGCTGTTTATTTGAACCTGCAGTAAGTGATATCTCAAAACCTGATGTTATAGACAAAACCTGATGACAGATTTGGAAACTAACCTAAATTTACTTAAAACGGCATAATCCGATAAATGTTTTGACAGTTGTTTTAATCAAGAGAAATTGATTATTATTATTTTATTATTATTATATATATACAATTATTATTTCATATATTATTTATTATATTATTATTTATTATATTATTACTTTTTTCCTCATATAAGGTTGCTGCATGCTACCGAAACAGAAAGTAGTAGAAGATATGACAAAAGAGTCGAAAGAAAGCCAGCCTTACTAGCCCCCTCTATCCTATTAGGTGAGACTCGTTTGCAGTCAGAAATCACTAGAGCTTCACGGACCTGCGACGGACCTCATTTGGCATTACGTGCAGAGTGGTGTCATCCTGTGGCCATGGTGGCCACAACCATACTCCCTCTACAAACCGGCATTTCCTCTTCTATTATGCAACATCGTTTCTTCTCGCTCTTTCCAACACTACACATTTTCTTCCTCCAGCATTTTTACTGATCAATCCCACTTTTTTCTTCGGGCTCAACGTCGATTCCAACTCACTCACCAGCTATACATTTCAGCTTAACCACCAACTTAGTCATCTATCATTCCAATGAATCAAGACATCCTCAATGGTACTTTCATTTATCCTCCACCACATTTACCTTTCTTACCAACACGAACTCATCCAGATCCAAATAATTTACGGTTTCATCTCCTCATTGTTATCCCAAATCTTCTTCTTGCACTAACATCCATTAGATGGCCATTATCTGAAACATTGCATTTTTGATCTACATCTCTTATTGCCAGTACACAGTCTCACTACTATGACATTAACAGGTAACAACATACTTTCATTAAAACTCTAGCGCACTCGAGACTCAGTCCCTTTACATCCCAAGATTTAATTGCAAAACTCATATTCCTGCCATTCACAATTTCCTCCTAAACTCTGCATCCTACCTTCTTTTCATTCCAACTATATCATAATTATATTTAAACTGCGTACTTGTTCATGTGCTCACCTCTAAACTCTTCCGACGACTGTCGCTTCACCAAATCATATCTTACTTCTTTATTAGTCGTTACTTTCAAACCCTCCTTTTCCACACCCTGTCTCTCTACCAGATCTCTCTCTCTTCTGATTCGCCTACTAAAATCAAATCATACCTTAATATAGGTAGGGACCCTCCCTCTCTTCCTTTCTAAACACTATGCTCTGCAACTGCCACTCTAATTCTTTCGTAACGTTCCATTCTATTATAATTGGAATAAACAAAGGGAACCCACAGCATCCTACACCTCACTTCTGCTATTAATATTAAACATACATTTCGACTCCATTTATTCTTAGATTCACTATTTTTATCGTTTCTATTCACAAGACGCGACGCTCCCTCACACTACCACAAATACATAATATCTAACACCTGCTATAAGAGTTTCCACTATTATCATATATCATATTGCTGTTGCAAATCCACGAACTAATACAATTTATATTTCTTCTCCCTTATTTTCTCAATCATTTTGTTCAATGTAAAAATTATGATCCACACATCCTCTAAGACTTCTAAACGCACCTTGTTCTTCACCAATCAGTCCTTCAGCTCACTCGACGCACTCTTACACCACAAAATACCAGCATATTATCTTTCCTACAACACTCAAAAAAAATTTCGCTTACAATTCTCCAAGTGTAGCCTCGGAAATAGGGTATCTGATCTGCTTCCCTACTTAAATCCCTCAGAACTATACCTCTGCATAGACGCTTTGTTACGCCTCCAAGCAATTCACGCATTATCCATCCGTTCATTGATCATTTTACAGCCATAATTTATCGTATGCAGATTTATTATTCTTCACTTCTCATCTAGCCATTACCGGTCTCCCAAATAACCTACTTGTTTTTCTGCCCAGTCAACCACAACACATTTCACTATCATCCTTTCATTACTGGCAATGTTATAGAGATTTTTGAAGTGTTCTTCCACACTCCACTCACAATCCATTTCATTAGTTACAAAGCACATCTGTCATATTTCTAAACAATTCCCTTATTCCATTCTTTACTTTTGCTCTTACCTTCACAGAAGAGCTCCTATTCCCTTAAAGGCTCATGATCACTCTTCAAACTGTTCTTTACGCGTTGGCTCTTTTCCTCTATGTATGGAACACCTAAAGTATTTTCCTTTTTCCTCCTATATTTATTCCAGCATCTGGTTCTTTGAAACCCTCAATCGCTCCTTTTAGTACAACTTCACGATGTTTTCTTTTTATTTAAGCCGCTTGGCCATCGACCTCTTATTACACCCACTGTTACAAAATTCTTACTTCCTCCTTTAGCACATCCACAATACCTTCTTTATGGTCACTGCTAAACACTCTTTCCTTCATTTGTCTTCAATTTTGTTCAGTTTTCAACTTGCTCACATTCACTGATTTACCTGCGAGCGCAGAAGAAAATTTTATCCTTATTACTTGCATTAATTAGTGATGCAAGAGTCCACATTCCTTATTATTATTATTTATTATTATTATTATTATTTATTATCATTATCTATATATTATTCTATGATTAGAAATAGAACAACCAAAATGTAAATGTTAAAGTGTAGGGAGAGTGAAGGGCAATTGACTAACTACAATATCATGCAAACTAAAGAAATATCTTAGAGATCATGGGAGCAAAAAAGAACGGATTTAGGATATAAAGGCTACTAAATAATTACATACACTATAAATATTTAAGGTGTAACAGCCTTAGATTATTAGGGTGGATCTGGGCTGCTTGCGAAGCAAGCCAACACAGAAAACTTTCGTAATTAAATGAGGTTCTTAATGGTAATTATCACATTAAATATTAAATAAGAAAAATGAACACAATTTAATTCTTCTTATTATAATTAGTACATTTCAATAAATGTCATCATCAAAATTATTTAATCGTCATACGTCAAACTTTTAATTGTCCCATACCTAAATATAATAATGAATGCTATCATATTATATATATTCTACTTATATATAATATATATATTTATATATATGTATTTATATATATATATATATAATATTAATATATTTATATATATATATAATAATATATATATATTTATCCCGTATATATATATATATTATATATATATATATATATAGTAGTACAGAGGGGTGTAACTATAAACTTATAAAATACTTATAATATTTAATAAATCTACACTGATCTATTGGGGTAATAGTGGTCCACCGTAGAGTTATAATAATATTGTATGAAGAGAATATAATTATATCCACCATACATAGGGTCGAGCGCTATACGATGGTGAGTATCATTGTAAGTCATTGTACTACTGAACTAGAATACGAATAACGAAGAATTAGGATTTCTTGGTTGGGTAAACGGAGGTCGAGAGGGTTCTTGCGTTCAGCTCAACATTTGGAGAATAAATCAATTTGGTGGTTTGATTCGTTGGCTGAAAAACAAATTATTAGGTCTGAATATATGTATATATAATAATTTATTATATATATAATATATATATATATATATTATAGTTATAGTATTATATCTAATATATATATATAATATTTTATTATATATATATATATATACAAATATATAATATATATATATTATATATATATCTTATTATATATAATATATTATATTTATTAAGATATAAATATATATTAATATATATATACTATCAGTATAACAAATGCAAGGATGGTTTGTGTTTTGAAAATATAAAAAAGCACAAAAGAAAGTACTGAATTTTAAAATTAATAAAGATTATTGATTAAAAGTCATGTTATCTTACCTCGACATTATGGCATAGCTTCTGCCTGAACATATTGTATTAGTCTGACTGATAAAATTCTAATCCAAAAAAAAATAATACAGTTTTAGTCTTCTAATGTAATCCAGTGACTAAAGAAATTACCTGTAGTTATATAGCGGGTTGGCAATAAAAAATAAAAACCTGTCCAAACCTAAAAATAAACACCTGTTATATTTGTAATTTGAGAAAAAAATAAATTAATAATAGAATTTGAATAATTATAATAGCGAATAATTTGAATAAAGGTTCCAATTCGCTTATAATGATTTGCATTGTGGTTGCCAAGATAAAAAAAATATGATTCTTAATGTACTCAAACACAGGTGACAATTGCAATCATATACATAAATTAAATGCATACTATTTAGTTATAAAATATGAATAATTGTTTTATAGGTATAAGTAAATAATCTAATAAATTAATTAATATTCATATCATAATTCTTTACATACTTTGATGGAATGGGGAAGTAGGGCTTTGAGTGTAAAAGAAAGGGTTAGGAGCATTATGTTTTTCCAAAATTTTAGGTTTTTGGATTTGGTGGAGAGAATTTCCTGGCAAAGATATTTTTTGCAATAGACAGAGTTCACTTGAGTCATAAAGGTGTTTGAGCTTTTCAGTTAACTGGTTACACAGAGTTTGAAGATTTTGTCTATCAAAAACTAGTAAGTTATGGGATAGGTTTAATCTGATATCTAATTATAGCAATGGTAACTGTAATAGTGGTGAGATAATAAAACGCATTGTTACAGGCTAAATAAAGATGATAGAAGTAAAGTAAGCTATTTTTGATATCAAATTTGCTTTTACACAAATGCTAGCCCTAGAAATAAAAAAAGATGAGCTGATTATTAATACCATAATGAGAATCTGACATTATTGTCATAAAGTTGCGCATAGGTTAATAAGAATGTATAGAAACTCCTTCAGAAATGTGGAATAGATTTTACTTCATTTCAATTTATACAGTGTAAGGAAGGAGGGTGGGTGGTGTGGTGGTTTATTTAAAAGTCAATATTCCAATCTGACATTAAAACCTAATCATGATGTTGAATCTGTGTGGGTAGATATCTTTATGTAAAATAAACTGTACAATGGGCTTTTTCTAGACAGACAGGCAGAGAGTCAAGAATTTAGACTCGGAAATAGTGACAAAAAAAGGTATTATGTCATAATGGTGATTTAATTTTCCCTGTATTCCTGGGATTCTTGTCTACTATGACCAATACTATATCTGAATTCTAATTTTCTACATTACAACTTTTTTGAGCCAGAATTGGTCATGTGAACTACAGACAACTGTTCACTGCCAGACTTGATATTAAAAGAATAATTTACTCAGTATGATGGATCGAAGTTTTAGAGTTGAGGGAGAATTTGGGACTCTTGACAAAATAGTATGGTTATATAATTAGATTTACATAATGTGATTTCTATGGCCCGCAATTTTAGAATTTAGGACTTAGTGAACATAATATCAATAGATTAACATGAATGTGAATGCTGGCCAAATTGCCAAGTTAAATAAGGAAAAGATCTAGATTTCCGAAATGGCGATTTTACCAAATCTCAAGACATGCTTAGTATAATTACTGGGTAGAAAGTTTAAGCGTGAAATGTTTTTATACATGTGGGAAAATTTTTAAGCAATTATGAAGAATTTCGTCAGAGCACTATAGGGTGGCGAAGAGGAAAACTATTTGGTGGCGGAATAGGAGATGAGAAAATAAGATGAGCAAGTGCAAATGAGTTAGGGACTCAAGGGGTGAGAAGAGGGACATTTAAATCTAAATTAATAGGAAAATACGAAAACAGCTTTAATATAAAAGGAACAAGGAAGGAGATATCTCACATAAGTAGTCTTAATAAGAACCTGAAGAAGTTTTAGCTTTTATATAATTCTTTAAAGAACAGGACAATTTGCGGCCCAATTAAAATTGTAATAAAATTATTATTGAGTTCAGATTAGGAGTTGGTAAACATTTTCAATGCTTATTTCTTCAATGTTTACTGAGAAAAGATTTGATATAGTTTGGAGACTAAAGTTTCTTGTATGCAATGCATGTATTAAAAACTTACAGAATTTGAATTTGAGGTAAAAGATATTAACTTTACTGCCATATCTGACCCAAGTAATGCGCACAGGTCTATGGTGTATGTTGTTCAGATTCGAAGGAGGGTGTACCAGCATTGCAAGGCACTGTATTTGATTTTTAAACATCTATATTCCAATAACATACGACTGGAAAACAGCATATGTTGCCTATTAATAAGAAAGGTTGTAAGGCTGCCGATAAGGTGGGAGCTATATAGCTAGTTAGCTTAACCGCTGGTTTGTTAAAATTTGGAAAAGTTACTGATATGGGCATATAGAGAAGATTGGCAGATAACAAATATAGTAGACTCCCAGCGGTTTTAGAAAGGTAGTCATGTCCCAACCTTTTAGATTTTATGCAACATTACTGACTGCATTGCAGAGGAGATCCAGTTGATATTAAATATTAGACTTTGGCAAAGCTTTTTTGATAAGGTTTTCATCATGTATGGCTGATGAAAAAGTTATTTGCAATGTGGTATAGGTGGAGGTGGTACAATGTTGGATAATGGGTGTGGAATAGAAAACACTATGTACAACTAAATGCAATAAAGTCATCATGGGAAATAAGTGAAGAGTGGTGTCCCAAAGGGTTAAGTGCTTGGGGCCATTTTGTTCCTCATATTATAATATGATATAAATGATTTACATCATTGAATTAAATGTAAAGTTTATATGTTTGCAAGATACCAAAGTGACTACCTCAGTGTGGAATAGTGCTGGAATGCATAAAGATTCAAATGATCTTGATAAAATTCTTGGTGGGCAAATATGTGGAAAATGAATTTAAATGTAAAATTGTAAGGTTTTCACCTAGGTGTAACTCAATAAAGCTTTACTACGAAACTCGATATGAATAGGGATGGCTATGAATCTGTGCAAGGAAAGATTTAAAGGATGTGATAATAAGCATATTTGAAGTAGCTAATTAGTGTTTGGAAGCAAGGAATAAAGCTAATAAGATGTTAGGATATAGAATTGCATGTTGTTTACAAGATGCAGTAAACAATAATAGCTGAGGTTGGCTAGTTTAGCAGTAATATGCAAGTTTGGGCTTATTTTAGGAAAGATAGGATATGCGAGAGAAGTAAACAGTATAAAGAGAGAGAGAGTGCAACCTACTGGTTTTGAGGGTAAGAGCTTGAAAGAGTTAAGAGATTAGAATGTTTTCTTACAGAAGGCGATTTCGTCAAGGGAACATAATACAAGTCCTATTCAATATTTACCTCTTATATTATATACGAGACAATAAAATTCTACATTGACATGGGGGGAGAACCAGGAGCACGTAAAGAGACAGTTAAGAGAAGCATGCATCTTGTATAGAAGCTTCTATTCAGTAAAAGGGTTGTTAATTTTTGGAAGTTTGCACAGGAAAGTTATCGAGAGTGGACTTGATTGCAACATTTGAGAAAAGATTGGAAGGTATATTTATGGTCTGGATAGATCATATATTATATTTTGACTAAGCCAAACTGGCAGGTTTTTAACTACAGTAGTTTCTAAGGTTAAATTGCATGTTACAACTATAACAAAGTTAGCTATAGTTTTTTTTTCTTTTAGTTTAGGCTTAGTTATCTTTTAATTTAGCTATAGTTTTTTTTTTTAGTTTAGACTTAGTGTACTATGCAAGTTATTGACAAGCCTTAGGTTGCTTTGAGAATTTGTATGAGCATCATTTGGGTTTTTTTTTTTTTAGTTGACTTTTGAAGTCTCGATAGCCATGAGGCTTACTTACTGTCTTCTATAATTTTTAAGTCTATTTGCCTTGCCTGCTTTGTTGATGCATCCAGTTCTTCTCTAAAGTTCTGTACTGTGAATTTAGATCTTGATAACTATTTTCTATGGTTTGGCAATTTATAAGTTCATTTTTGTAAGCAATTAATACTGGATCTGTATAAGAATTGCGGTAATACTATATTTTTTCCTTAGTTTTCCCTATATTGAGCACTTTATTACAATTTTCCTATAGTTAACTAGTACTGTACTTGTTTTGATGGACCAAAGTGTGGGCTTTCTATTATCAGGTGGTTTTCCTGAAACTTTAACATATTTCTGCTCATTTCTATAGCCTATATAAGCTACGGTATGTTACTTCTTGCGGTTGAATGGGTTTATGCACATCAAGCCCCTCCCGTAACGCCAGGTCCTCAGATATTAGAAATACAGGGCAGACTATAGGACGATTTCGAAATGATGGTCCCTGGATGCAAAAGGCACTGAAGCTCTAGCTACCCTAACACTGGGATAAGCAGAGTTTAAAGACGAAAACTGTTTTATCATGGTGGGACACATTTTTAAACAAATTTTAATGAATATTCACTCAGTATGTTTTAAAGATAAACCCCTTAGGGTGGCGAAGAGAACTGGAAGATGGCCATTGGTGATGGCTTAATTGAAAAAGCCGCAGAGTTTTAAATATCAAGGGTAGTATAGGGAAGATGATTTAGAAAATTATAGGAAAAATAGAAGATGAACTTTAACCAGTCAGATAAGAAAAGGCAAAGGAGGCAGAAATTTAATTTAGCAAGGAAGTGAATAAGAACGCTAGAAGTTTTTTTAGCTTTGTCTAACTTAAAAGTAAGAATAAGGACAACTTAGTCCAAGTACATTGATGAAAAATTAGTGAAGTTCAGATAAATGAGTTGGTCACATTTTCAATGTCTTATTTTGCCTTCTGTTTTAGCAGAGGAAGTAGATTAGATAATGTCTCAGAGACCTTGAAATAGTTACTTGTATGCAGTTCACAATAGCTACAGAATTTGAATTTGATGTAAAGATATTAAACGTTTATTAGAATTGACCCAAGTAAGGCTGCAGGCCTGAATGGTATATATGGTAGCATTTGAAAGAGGGTAGTTAAAGCATTGCAAAGGCACTGATTTGTGATTTTTACGCGATCTATAACATTTGGGTGAGGTACCAGATGACTGGAAAACGCATATGTTGTGCCTATTTATAAGAATGGTATAAGGAAGATTTGGGAAATTATGGCAGTTAGCTTCACATCTCTGGTTGTAAAGGTTCTGGAAAAGTTAACTGAAAGGTCATATAGAGAAATATTTAGAAGATACAAGGTATTGTATGACTCCCGGCAATGGTTTAGAAAGGGTAGGTCATGTCAGATCAAAACTTTCGAATTATTGGATATACATTCTGCTGCATTGAACCGAGAGGAGACCATTGTATTGTATATTAGACTTTAGATAAGCTTTTGATAAGTTCCCCACTGAAGGCTGATCGAAAAAGTTTATAGCGCAATGTGGTATAGGTGGAATTGGTACATGGTTGGATAAAAGAGTGGTTGCGAAATAGAAACAGTGTGTACAACTAAATGGGAATAGATCATCATGGGAAATAGTGAAGAATTGTGTCCCACAGGGTTCAGTTGTTGGGGCCACTATTGTTCCTATATATTTATATGAATTTGACCATTGTTTATTAAATGTACAGTTTCTAAGTTTGCAGATGAAACCAATGGCCACCTCAGTTAGGATAGTGAAGGATAAAAGATTCAAAATGACTTGATAACTTCTTGGGTGGCAGATCAGTGGCAAATGAAATTTTAATAGTAAAAAGTGTAAGGTTCTTCACTAGAGTTGTGCAAAATAATTTTAACTACGATATGATGGGGAGTGCCTTGAGTCGTGGACCCAGAAAAAGATTTAGGTGTGATTATAGCAGTAATTTGAAAGTAGCTTAAAATATTTGGAAGCTAGAAATAAAGTAATAAGATGCTGGGCATAATAAAGTGCAATGTTGTTTACAAAAGCAAGGAAGTATAGTAAACTGTATAATAGCTATGTTAGGTTTGTTTTTGTAAAGAGAATTGCGGACAAGTTTGGGCCCTTTATTTAAAGAAAGACTTAGATATATGCTAGAGAGAGTTCAACGTGAGCAACAAGGATGATTCTGGGTTTGAAGGGTAAGAGCTATGAGGAGAGGCTGAAGAGTTAGATGTTTTCTGTAGAAGGCGATTTCTCAGAGGGGACATGCTACAAGTCTACAAAATATTACATCTATGATTAAAATCAAAATCTAATTAAATTTTCATATAAGATGTTGGATGTGAAACAGGGCAGGGGCATAAATAGAAAAAATAAGAAGAAAGCATGCGATCTGATATAAGAAAGCATGCTTCAGTATAGGGTGGTTGAGAATAGGTCGCGAGGAGGTGGTTGAGTGTGATCGATTCGCAAATTTAAGAAACGGTTAGATTCGTTTATGGATGGGTTGGTATCATATATATACATTTGACGCTCCAAATTGGCTGGGTTTTTAGTTATGCAGTTATTGTTAGGATGGCGAACGTGCGGACATTTATAGCTTAGAGAATCAGGAGGAACTGATTATATTATATATCATTGTTTACAAGCCAATTGGTGGATTTGTAGTTAACAACAAATTGACAAGCCCTAGGGTGCTGTTGTGGATTTGCATGAGGCATGTTTGGGTAGTAGGTTGACTGGGGCAGTCCTTGATAGGCCATGTGGCTTTTTTAAAACTGAAGCTCTAGCTACCCTATCCACTAGCCAACTATGAGATTATCTCACTAGGCACCCTTTAGATCCAATCTATCACTAAAATATCTATCATCATTAATCATAGCCTATACAATTGACCAATACATTTGAGAAATCTTAATAGTGCTAGATAAATCCAAACTTGAAATTCTGGAGGCACATTAACCTTCCCCAGTGGGAAAGAGTCAGAGAAGGAACCCCCCACTCCTGCAGGAAAAGCCGAAGCACCCCCCTGGCTATCAAATAACAACCACATTTGAAGAAGAAAGTGCTCAGCAATCTCCATATCACCACTGCATGATGGAGAGGGGTATGTTGGAAAGACCCAAAGGAAAGAGGTACCCATTTAGACCAGGTTGCCCAATTTGCAGTCTTGTTATGGCAGTCTCCAAGCAACAAGCACAGAGGAGTGAAAACCGTACATCATCCCTGTAATATTATTCCAGGGGATAAGTGCTATGGAAAGTACCGCACTGAGCTCCACTCTCCAAAAATCCTTCACCTCCTTGTTAATGCAGGAATACCTTTCCACCAACTTTAAGGGAAAATATTCAATGTATTGAAGCTGGTAGGCCAACTTGACAGACACATCTGTAATCTCATTACCAACAATATCAATGTGTGAAGGGACCCAATGAAAATGTAGTGCCCAACCCTGGCTTGGAGACTGGCCTTGGTGAAAGACATGTACTACTGAGATCAATAATATCGTAATATATGAATTAATCTCACTAGATGTCAATTTTGGTGTGAGCAGTATACTTACTTTACTTCTTGTTGTATGTTGTATATGGATTTATGGGGATCATTCAGGTCCCCTAACCCATGACCTCCTCACGGAATATGGATGCAGGGAAGGGCTAGTAGAAAGATTTCATGGGTCCCGATACTGGCCATTGCAATAAGGACGCTGATCATACTCTTAAGCTATATACCACATTTATAATGCTTGTAATACCGCTATATATATATACTCAACTCACTATTCAATACTAATGATTATTATCTTAAAAGTTGTTTTAATTCTTTCCTATATAGATATAAATTAGGACGTTCAAGTTTAAAGTTAGATTTCATGAGAAGAACAGATTAATATCGATAAATATGTTCCATAGTGTGATATAGAGAGGTGGACCCACCTAATATAAATCATGTATATAATATTTGAGCCTGTATTGAAAAATATATGCTTATAGTTCTACTTCTCATATGAGAGGTGTCATATCAGTGAGTGAGAATGATAATTTTAAACTCATATTTATCCAATCTACTGTTGATTTGATTTCTACTAACAACATAGACCGTTTTCTGTTTTGTCATTTGTCTTACGCTCGGTAAGAAATCCTTACCCAATAATTATATATAATACATATATTTTTAGTGACTACGAATTTTGTTGATAAACGTATATCTAGCGTGAGCGATATATTCCCTTAAACAGTTATACTTTTGTATATTACAATATTGGTAATACTAAGATCATTAGTTAGCTGATAGTGAAGCTATACGTGGTTTTGAAATAATACCAGAAATTAAAAAAAATAACAATGGTTATATATTACAAATAATTGAGATCAAATCATATTTGTGATTAGCATGTATAGAGTTATTAATTCAGTAAATTAGATGAATAATGTAGATTATAAATTTAATTTATTGATAATTATTAAATAACATATTATCAATAGTATTCTAAAACTTTAAAATTATTTACAATAATAATCGACTCACACACCTATAATACTATAATCATGTTATGTTTACATTTTTTTTTCGTAATGACGTGCCAAATCGGCAAGCAAGGGAAATAGCAACCTTTCAGAATTTAAGAAATTCCTTATCGTTTAGTGGAGCATTTTTTCACGATTTTAGTGAATGCAGTTTTGTACACATAGTTTCTCGTTTGACTCGTGCATTTCATTACGTTGTTGATTAATGATAAAAATGCCAAAAGTTAAAATGCTGAGTCATGAGTGATTATCTGATGAGCGCTATATGAGGTTTTTGCAATGAGGATATTATATTTTGCTTATAGTGAGCCGTGATTATAGAGGACCTAGGTAGTAGGCCTATAGGGCCGGGTAGCCTATATGAGGTTAGTACTATAAAATTTAGATAATGTATTAAGTCAAGATAAATCACGAAATATGTACTTAAAACTTAGGTAGAAAAATTATAAATATAATAATATTCTTATATCAAATTTTAAATTAATTAATTTTTAAATTATTAAAAAGGAATACATTTAGATTAATTCAATTAAATAATATTTTCGAAGAAATTGTAGAAAAAAATATTATAATATCGATGTTAATAATTTATAGATAAGTAAATATATAAGATTTGTATTCATGTAAATTGATATAATCATACATATTATATATATATATATATATATATTTATATTATTAGTATATTAATATAATATATAATATATATATATATATTATATATATATATATAATATAATAATATAATGATATATATAAATATATTATATTAATATTTACTAATATATTATATATTATTAAATCTATATCATATATATAATTTAATTCAATTAAATAAATTATATTTTTCATAAATAAAGTGAAATTTGGTGATATAATAAATTTATTTTACTATTTCCATATATATATAATATAAATATATATTATATATAATACATTATATAATTTATTTAACTAATTATATTTTATCCTTTTTCCGAATTTCAGAGTTATGATATAATATAATAATTATCGTGAAATATTTTTTACTGTGTAAAAACTCGAAATTTAAATAATTTATATTGGCCTTAAATTTTTTAAATTTATGAAATCATAGTTAAATTATCACAAATAAAAAAAAAATTGATTATATTTTAGGTGATATGTTTATATCTTTATTTCTCATCTAATTTATAACAAAGGAAGTAATGGAATTAAATATAATTTATATAATTTTTTATTTAGTTTCTCGATTCTAAACCCTAACATAAACTTATTCTAGTTATCTCAAATTTACAGTTACCCGGAAGAAAACCCCGGTTTTTCACTTCGCATTTTTCTGGCCGTGTAGGGCCGAGGAGTTTTGAGGTTCTTCTCGAAAACTTCTACCCAATACCTTAATTCCACAGTTGGTCATATTCTTCCATGATATATGTACTCAATCTCGCAGTGCGCTAACTCCACTTTGGTTCTCATAGTTGTTCATTCTGTGAGTATCGAAGCTGATTCTCAGAGTGTCCATCTCCAATATGGCGTGCCTACAAGCGTCGTTCTCTGGCGATTGTTCCTGGAGTCAAGCGAAGCCGCGCCGAAACCGAATTATGCTTTTCTAAAACTCGCAATTTGGGTGTTCATTGAGGTGAGGCTTCAGGAACTGAGTCTTATCCACAAATCGATAAATTCGCCTCTTCCACTCCTTAGTATGCTTGCTTTTTGTCAATGTATAATATTCTCATTATGTGCGTAGTAGGAGGAGATTTCATGTGGGATAACTATTAACATTAGACAATGAGTGCTCGGTGTCTCTATTATATTTCTAATGCGAATCTGTTCTTCCTTGACACTTCTCCATTGTGTCGAGGCTCCTAGGGAGAAGAACATTGGCTCTTTCGCACTTAGACTGTGTGTGTAGCGTCGCTTACTATATGCTCGTTCGACTGCTCGTCATCGAATTCTTCATCGGTCGCTCTTGTATGCTATTCTCTAATACATTTCAAACATTGTCCATCTCTTACTGGTCATCTCAATCAATCTCATATATATATTATATCATTATCTCTTTTATCTATACTCTACTCTCGCTATCTCTTTCTCTTCTCTACTATTTCTCTCTTACATTGGATCTTTATCTCTTAATAATCTTACTCTTCTACTCTATCTTCATATCTTTACTATACTATATCTTCAGTCTCTATTATATCATATTTTCTATATATATATACTCATACTATTATTAATATACTATTATATATATATATTTACTACTACTCTCATCTATATATATATAACTATCTATACAGATACCAGATTAAATTACAATTTCACATCACGCAATTCCCAATTCTCTGTATTTCTGACTTCAACATCTCTCACACGAGCCGCATGTACTTGCTCACATATATTTTCGAGACACCTCCTGAGCTTCCTGGAGGTACCTCCTCCTCTGAGAGCACTGACTTAGGTATCACGGTGCATAGTTGTTGACCACAGACCACGATGAGCTAACAAGAAGAACCCGACAACACTTCTATGGTGAATATGTTGCCACCCACCCTAAGTAGACATTGACAATCCCACTTTTTATCGCGGACGATGAATTTTTCACGCAATCAATTTTGTATTGAGAATTAAAAATCCCTAAAGCATTTCAACTACTGGAATCGAACCTGACCCTAGCAGCTAAACGTGCAATTGTTTGAATCACCAGACCACGATGACACTAAAAGAAGAACCGACAATACTTCCTATGGTTGAATATTTGAAACCCACCTATTGACATGCCGCGTTCTTCCCCACACTCAGGGTTTTTCATACACCCTTGGTCGTGCCAGTCTGGAGATTCGAATCCAGCTGATCACCCCAGACTTACCGGGCTATGCTCAGTCATACTTAGGTGAAAACTAGGTTACATGCATACGTGGTCAAAGTCAATGGGAGACAAATGTCTTACTTGCATATATTAATATTATCATAGACATATTCTCTATGCTATCAAGCAGCAAATCCTTATTTGATACATTGCACAAGAGATATCACAGAGAGAAGTAGAGCATCATTTGCATCCCTTTTGGACACTCGTGGAGGGTATAGATAAATCTGTACCTAGTAGTAATAAATGGACGTCAAGTGTTTTGACAAACCATAGATACCCGATGAGCTAAAAGAAAATAAAACTGTATACTTTCATTATATGGTGAATATTCGCACCCACCTAATATAGTACATGCCTTGAGCTCTATTTCACTCACCTGAGCTCATAACTCCGGTGCCTGGCGCACGAACATATTCCATTATTATAGTTAATTTGTATAAAGACGTCACTTCTAATAGCATTCACCCTGCTTATTGAGAAACGAATTTATTCTAGACGGTGAGAGATGATTGTTTTTGACAATATTGGAAATCTGACAATTTGACATATTTCTTCTACACAAGGGTAAACTATACAAAATTTTGTAATCCCGTTCTTAAGTTATTTTGGAGATTGGGGGAAAGGTTCTGGTCTGGAGGTCGAGCGCTGTCTTTCATACTGGACGGAAGCGCAAAGGTCACGATGAGTGAGAGCTGGGAAGCAAATCAGGGTCGCGCAGATTGAGTCCTTATAGGGTAGGTTTACGAATTAATCTACCTATAGCACAGTCAAGAGGAAGTTAATAAGCTCCTGGGCTTCGTGCGAAACACCTGTTGTTAGGCTCATGTGGCGTCCTTGGGTGGTTCAATAGCGAGTGACTCACGCTGTTACTCTCTGCTATAAAGGTGTTCGATTTCTCACGCCTAGGGTGTGATACCTGCCTTTCAGGCGTGTGGGTTTATCTTATCAATATATATATTATACTATATATATATAACCCTTACATAAGGATAAAGAAACGTTATAAAGGTGTTAAGCTTATTATATTATTATCTTATAATATATATATATGATTATTATCTTATATATTAATTTCATAATGTTCAGATAATCTGATAAATATATATATATAATTATATATTATTAATTTATAATATATATATAATAGTATTTTTAATACTCCTCATCTATATATATATATACGATATTTATAATTATTTATAGTATGTGATTATTTAGTATATATATATATAAGTAATATTTAGTAACGTTCTTACCATATCCTTAATTTTATGATGAAGCTTTTATTTGATTGGTTAATATATTAATTATTGTATTAATATATGTTGTTATACAACCAATGTGGGTATTGAAATTAGTAGCAATGTTCTCGACTCTACGTATTGTAATTAATATATATATATATTTATATTATATTATATATATATATATTAATATATATATATATATATATAATATATATATATATATGATATTATTATATATTATATATATTATTAGTAATTCAATCCCAATTCGATATATTATATTATATATTAATATATATCATATAATTAAGTATATATATATTATATATATATATATATATATATATATATATATATTATATTAATATATATATAAATATATATATATTATATATATAATATATTATATATATATTATATTAAATAATTAATATATATTAATATATATGTAAATATATATATAATAATAAATATATTTATTTATGTAGATTTGAAATGGTGCAATAGATAGTAGAGAGAGAGAGAGTAGTAATAAGAGGATGAGAGAGATAGATGAAGAGTAGAGAGTTTGTGTGTTCAGATAATAGAGAGAGAAGTTTGTGTTTAGGAGAGGAGTTTTAGTTAATGTTTATAAGATAGATAGATATTTAGATAGAATAAGATAATAGAGATGAGAGAGAGTAATAAGTAAGATAGAAATAGAACAATATGTTTGAGAAGGACGGAGAGCCCAAGAGTAAATAGAGTAATAGCATTATAGAAATTGGATGAAGAAGAGAGAGAATAGTAGTAGTCCACATCGGATTTTCTAGTGAAACATGTTTTTCCCGGCCGCCTTCTTATGTTTAGTATATAAAAGATTCTTCTTTTTAATATTATGTTTGCAAATTTTATATTAGTGTGTATTATATATTATTTAATATATCATTATCTTATTATTTTTAATTAATTTATATGATATCTATATTATAATTTATATTATATATTTTATTAATATTAATTTTAAATATTAAATTAAATTTTAAATTTATAAAAAATTGTAAATTTAATTTTTAATATTTATTTAATTTTTATTTTTATATTTTATTTATTTATATTGTATATATATTAATTTAATTATTTATTATATATACTATATTATTTTATAATTATTATTAATTATTATTATTATTATTTAAGTTCCTATTAAATTTAATTATATTTATTATTAATTTATATTATTATTTGAGTTACCTATCTAAAACAAACAAACATTCATATCTGTCTCTCATTTCCTTCCTGTTTAGAATCTAAGCAAGCGCTGTCAAGTAACGTTTTAAGTTTCTCGAGTTACATCTCGATAGCTATTAACAATATTAGAAATTATGCTTCGTATATGTCTAGTCATGTAAAGCGAGATCTCTGTGTGCGCATTAATCGCCTCCTCCATAGCTAGCGTAGAGTAATATATTTTCAACACTCTCTTTATTTCATATCAGGTCTTCTGAGAAAAATAGTCACTTAACTTCTCCTTCTCTTCAGTGCTAGAGAAAGGTAAGTCGTGCATTAATAATTAAATAATCTTGCACCACAATGGCTCCAATGTTATAATGTACCGCTTAACAATCCTCTCATATATAGTCTCCCGTTATTCGTTCTCTGTGAATGAATAAAACTTTCACGAAGAATCTCTGCTCTTCCACCAGATGTAGACACAAGATAGGAAAATTAGGAGAATATAAAAAATACGATCGATTGGTTTCGTCATTGCTAATCAATAGCTATCATTTTAATTTTACTCATTAATATTACCTGAAACACTTTTAAAAAAATTGTATGAATAAATAAAAAATACTAGTTATTATCTCAAGCACCACCTTCTAGAACTGTTTAAACACACTATGGCGAAAGGGGGCACGGACCATTCTTTCAATACGTCTTTATAACACTATGCAAGATATCAAAGTAGTCATTCAATTACGTGAAGAATAATATAGCATAATATAAATTGTTGGCAATTGGTCCTAGATAATTATATATATATATATATCTAATTAACTATAATGTACTATTATATATCTACGTTATTATATATTCACCTCAATTACTTCCATTAAACGATTTTTTGATCAGGAATCTAGTTAACAGAATATGCCTGGATCGAAATCCTCATCATTATTTTATCGCTCAATCTATTTATTGTGATTAACAAATTTATTAGTAACCCTTATTTTTACCTCAACCTGGGAAAGGTATCTAATATATAGTATGCATATACTATACCAATAAGACCAATTTTCGTCATGACATAATACTGTCATACTTGTGAATTAATGTGAGAAAATGGTTTTCAGGCCTCCTTCTTACTAGGTTTCCTGGAAGGTTCGACAGGCTTTATTTCAAACTTCCTAGTTATGGTTTATCCGCAAAAATCGTTCTATACCACTAGAAAGACGGATACACACTTGTTAGAGAGAAAACGATGCTGGATCATGTCATTCTCGGGAATCTTCTCTTCGTGCTTGCGTTGGCGATGGTTTTGGGTAGTCATATTATATTGAACGAGTGATGATAATTAAAGTTATTCATTATAGAAAATACGTGGAGACCTGTAGAGTTCTCTCATTAAACCTCCACTACGCATCATATTTCCTGGAGGACTAGCTACCCTCTCTATTATTATAATGACTACTTGATCAAATATATTAGTTTCCAGGTTTAGGTGCTTACTTCCTGTATTTTAATATATATATATTATATAATAGTCACTTCACATCTTTACTTGAATATGAAGGCGTTCAGTAAGGGTTTAGTGGATACCTTACTTAGTGTATTATACTTAATTTGCTTCACTGGATAATTCTCAATGACATCGTTAACTTATATATTCTATATCTATCAAGCGAAGGTCAATTTTTCATCTTCTTGTTATGAATTGTCCATTTGCACCTATATTATTTAGCCGGTGCCATGGATGTCATTACATCACTTGATTACGGCACTTCAATTGATGGCGATATATGAGAAATAATTTCACAGATGGGATAGCTACATTTCACCAATAGTCCTATTTTCGAACATGTATCTACTATTCCGACAAACCTCACGACCTCGAGTCGGAGCCTTCTCTTTATGAAAAATAGAGAGAATCGTATTTTAAGAACCCTTGCCACTTCTCTCCCCGCGAATCTACCTTATATTCGGGGTGGCTTAGTCTTGATTACCGGTATCTCTACAGCACAATCAAAGGAGAATCTACTAATGACATCCACTCTCTAGAAATGAATCATCCTTCGAGGATACAGCTCCAACTGCACGAGTTTGAAGGAGCTCCATGCTAACGACTCCTGCTATATCGAGCGAGGTCACATGGTTGTACCGTACTATATAGTGTCGTACTCTAGGCCCTCTGGCTGAATATAATTCTCCTGCGTGGGGTGGTGTGATTCGCTTAATGTATTCGAGAGATTCGTGTCTCGTGTCAGGCATTTCGACTGCACTGAGAAAAATTAGAATCTCAGAAGACCTAGGATATGTCCTGCCTTAGTAATATTCTTAGGCCTCCCTCCAACTCTACTACACCTCTTAGATCCCATCCAAATCGAGCGATCCGTATCTCCACAGGAGTCTTTCCGATCGTCCCCCCGGGTGGACCTTGAATTGAATCCGATGTGACGCCACTCTCTCTCACCGATATTAAGCGCTAAAGATATTAGGCGATTCATGGTGCTCACCGGATGTTATGAGTGGTGTTCGGTTTTACTAAACCCCAAAATCCGTCTGCTTTCATTGAACTACCGTGTATATATCACTGCGGGAAGATACCTTAGAAACCTCTACCTTACTAGCCATTGCAAACACAATTTATAACATCCTTGCTTCTCTCAACATCCCCTTTGCTAAAGTGCTGACTAGTTCTTCTATGATAATGATGAAAGAGGCATACACTCTTTAGGTATGTATCCGCTGCTCCCATAACTTATTCAGCCTTGAGTCCTGACCTCTATATATCTACAATAATTCTAAGCCCCTCATTATACTTTAGGCTTGGTATTAAGGCATCATTATTACCTTAGTCCATTTGTAGTTAACGGTGGATTTACTCCAGTCGTTTAACTGACGGCTCTAAACAGGAGGACAGTTTATGGGCGTCTAGTCCTCGCCTGATTCATTCCTTCACCTTGACCGCAACTCATCTTCACTTCACTACACTCACCTATCATATCCTACCTATCTGATATTGCATATTCAATAATTTATATTATGGTCAAAAATTTATAAATGGTTTATAATGTTTAGTCTCTCATCTCTAGTAAATTTATATTTCACTCATTAATCTCAAAGATCACTCTTATGATCATTATTAATTCAGATTTCGCATCAGATGTTCTCCAATAGCGCTTAATAGTCACCTATTTATAACAAAACACAAGAATGGTAATCTGTACTATCGTATGTTAACATTTTATTCTAGGTATACAGCTACTTACTCCAAAGAACTAAAATTTAACACTTAATGTTGGATACCCTCACGCAGGTGGTAATGCTATATGAAAAAAGCGATGGATAGATGAAGTATCACCTAAGATTGCCTCCTCCTCTTTCCTAGGGTAAGTACTGTTTACTACTAGAATACCTTATATATTTAGGATGATACATTACCTATTATAAACAAGTTTCGCCCTCCCATCATCATGATTATTATCCTGCTCACTCCGACTAAAGGCTTTCAGGTTTTACTCTAGTAAAGAATTGATATCTTTAGGCGGAGTGATTCTGCGCAGGGACGCAAACTGTTGACGTAGCTAAATAAGCGTGAGCTAATTGTTGTAAGTGAGTATCTTACCTTCAGACCGACGGAAGCAATGAGATAGTTACTCTATCCACTGAAGTGCAGTACTTTGTAAAGCCTTTCTACATAATTGTGTATACTACTAACCTACATCATTCAGTACTACTCACTATTATTATATATAACATAATATGTATCCCCCCCCCCAACAAAAAAGGGAATAATGATATACCCCCCCCTCGATCACCCCTACTTACCTACTATTACTATAATATACTACGTACCATTTTATATATATGCCAACTTATATGTCACACGTCGCCAGACACCTGCATTATGTTCCACGCATATCTTCTCATTGATTGCCCTCTATAAATACTTTATTAAAATATATATATAATCATATACTATATATATATATACATTTATGTCGTTGTCATTTATATAGATATCTGGATCAATAACATCTTTATATAAAGGTTTTAACCAGAGTTGTGAGTTTCGGGAAAGTATATTTCTTCTTCCTCTTATATTCAAAAAAACAATATAATTCTTTAACAGTGTTTAGTAGTGTATGTGGCATTAGGATTTTATATTATCTAATTACAATATGTCTGTATATTTAATTTTACATGATTTACTTGGAACTAAATTTGTAATCTTGATTGCCATCTTATTTTCAGTTTAAGCTCAAATTCACCCCTGGCTTTTTATTATGAAATCTATATTTTTAATATATTTAGTTTTATGTGATTTCTTTTAGAACCTGTCATACCACTAATCTAATAAGTTCAGAGTATTATTTTCTAATTTAATTATCTCTCAGATTGGTATTGTTTTGCTACTCTCTCTATATTCCTCTGTGTTGGCTTGTGTAGAATGAGAGGATTCAGTTAGAGATATGAGATCATTTACCATACTCATATGATATATATTTATTAGATTATTCTATATAAATACATCTAATTCTGATGACATTATTTTATTTTCACCGAATATTAGCTTTATTCCTTATTTCTATACACTTTATATATTTAGATATACTTATATTTTTTTTTTTATTCTCTTAGATAAGATTTTAAATTATATTGCAGATTTAGGAGAAATGTTATTGTAGTGTGAAGTTCCCTTATTATATGTGTCTTATTCCTCATAACAATATATATATAGGCGTTATATTGTAGAGCTCAAGTTATTTTATTTTGCTCAAAGTGAAAAAAATCACTGATCTCATTATCTACTCTCTCTCTACTCTTCTATTCATTCTCATTACTCTCATCTCTCTCTCTAACAAGGTCTAATCTCCGATTGAAGAATTCGTGCATACAATCTTCCATCTATACATAGAAAGTTATTTCTTAACATTTGTTAGCGTTCGTCACATTGCAGCTAACGATAAGTCGCTTTAGAAACTCGCATACGTTAAGATAGACTCAGTCTTTAAATTCACAAAAAACGGAGTGTTACAAAATCCAAAGAGAGAGAAGAACTTGATATTCAAGTCAAATTAAAGAGGTTGTTTAAAAGCCTTTGTGTATTCTCTCCTTCTCACTCTCATCTCTTCTTATGGATCTTTGGAAAATGGAAGGGTCTTGCTATAAGTTTATTAAAGAATGAAGTGATAGCCTAGATAATAGCATGTCGCTTACAAGTACCACACAAACTAATGTTGTGCAAGTCATAACAGAGAGGAGGATCGATAGATTAGATAATTACAGAAGTCATCAAAGGGGGGGGGTAGTAGATTCTCATATTTTTTGTGATTTATATATAGTAAATCATTAAAATGTATTATACAAACCTAGATTAGTATTTGATCCTAAATAAGGAATCGAATTGAGAACATATTCACTATCAACGTCACAAACCATAACTAATACTCACGCCACTCATATATTTCACTATAATACTTAACCTATAATATATATATATATATTAATATATATATAATATATATTATATATATATATATATTTAATATATATATATTAATATTAATATATATAATATATATATATTAATATTAATAATAAATATTAATTATAATATATTTATATTTAATATTATAATATATATATAATATATGCCCTTAAAATTTGAGGGGTCCCTGACGTATATAAAATCAATTAATATTTGTATGATCTTTAAAATGGATTTTATAATTAGCATGTGTGGAAACTTTTACTTTTCACCGCTCTAGGTATTATATAAGAAAGTATTAAAAAAAATAATATTGCAGTTTTAATATTTAAATATTTTAATCTTCAAAATTAAAATAAAAAATTAAAAGAAATATCTAATCTAGTAATATATCTATATATATATATTTCTATATATGTAATAATTTAATATATAATATATTAATATATATATATATTATATATATTTATATATAATTATATATATATAAATAAATAAAAAATAAAAAAATAAATATAATATTAATATTATGATTATATCTATATATATATAATAATATATAATAATTATTATTAATATTAATATATATATTTATTAAAACTTCTTTGCCTTAATATATTAATAGTATATAAATAATATATATATATATTATATAATATATATTAATATAATATATTATATATATATATAATTAATATATATATTAAATATATTTTAATTTATATATATCTATGCTAACTATATGCTAATGTATATTTATATATTATTATATATAAAATTTATATAATATTATTATATATTATATATATATTATATATATATATATTTAAATATATATTAATTATTAATATATTATTAATTATAAGATATATTTATATTCAATTTAATATATATTTATATACAGGGTTGCAAAAAAAAAAACATTTGATCTCAAATGAACTGCTTCTTTCTAATTACTTATAGATTTTTTTAATTAAAAAATAATCTATGTGAATTTTATTTTTTTTTTTTTTTTTATTTTTTAGTGTCTATTTATTTTTTATTCTCTTATTTCTATTTAAATACTGTATTTATGTGTTGTAATGTACCTCATATATTACTGAGGCCTCGCCTCCGCCATACTGTATATCCGGTATTTACACGTCAAGTTGTAGTATTATAATTTATGTGATAATCTTATATAAATATCATTGTTAATGTTAAATTCATATGACATTAATATAAGAGGAAGAATTACCTCTCTGCGTTACTCAAGAAAATGACAATTAAATAATTTAATGAATGAGTTGAAAGCTCTCATTATTACAGGTTATTGCATATTAAATATTTTAAAATAACTAATTAAACTAAATAATAATTAATAGACTTGGGAATTTGGCAATTATTTTTAGGTCAAACCATCATGCATTGCGTATCCACCTAATGTTACATCAGAGCTATATTTTCTATTAAAAATTAAGAGGTAAACTTGAGAAATTAATTTTTAAATTAAAGTGATATTCATACCATTTAATTATTAAAAGTAGACCCAAATAACCCAGACCAAAAATTACTAAAATTTGAAAAAAACTTGGATGCCTAAAATTTATTTACATTATACCAAATTGCCAATCACAATGAAAAAAAAGGTTGAGAAATTGGTTAAGTTTGGTAATTTTCCCTTATAGGGATAACTGTGAAAATAGGATTTTGAAAGAATTGTTAATACTTTTATCTGAGAAACAAATTGAGAATTCTAAAAAAAAAAAAAAAAAAACGAAAAAAATTAAAAAAAATAAAAATTTATGAAAAAAAAATAATTACATCCTTCCCGTTCATAATCAATCTCGAGACTAAAATCTGAACTAATTTTTAAATTCGATGATCGCTTATGAGGAAGATAATATATATTTACCAATTACATATGCTATATTGGGAAATTAATTTTGAGTATACTAATTTATAGCCTATACCAATACGAGGGGTGATTCCGCCCCAGTACCCCACCTCCCCGACAGTGAGTAAGTGTTAATTCTTCACATAATTATGCACGTTAGAGGTGCTACAATATTTCTCGAGTTGCCGAGTCATGGGACTTACCTATCGAGATGTCTCCTCGTTATCTTCAACTTGCATAGGGGATTATTATTGATGAAAACCGCTCGTTTAACGATAAGAACCGCGAGAGTATTTTATCTCTAAGCGATTTAAAAGGCGTTTCTACAATTGTAATTTAACCTGGTCTTAGTGTCTGTTGTCAGATGAAGCAAAATAAATTTTAATAAATAAGTAATATTAAATAAATAAAACGTGCATTTTATTTTAAGGAGGTACTTACCTAATTCAGCGCGTCTCTCATTAAAAATGATTCAATGTAATTAACAATATTGGGATGTTTGTTCCTTCATAACTCGAAGTTCATTGCTTAAATAAGCTCAGATTCTGGGTTGTGACAAAACCATTTGTTTACCGCTACTGTTTCACCTGTGCTTCTATTTTGCTGCTGATAGCACAACTCAGATGCTCTGTAATATAACGTGTTAAGAATAGTATAACGTGTTAGGAATAATATAACGTGTTAGGAAAGAAAAGACTGCAGTTATAGGAGGTATGAATTTTACTTACAAAGCAAGTTTTATGGTTGCAAGTAACTGTAATTGTTGCTTGATGAAGTAGAAATATGAAATTACAGGGAAGTTAAAGCAGTTTGAATTTCATCACAAAATGATCCGAATTTGTCCCGCGGAGAATTATAATCAATCATGTTTTGAGTTCGTTCTTGTTACTTTCCTTTTTTTAAACAATATTATATTTAATCACCAAAATGTTACTCTCAGGCTATAAATCTTAATTGGAATGTACAACTTTAATTTTAATATAGTGTTTTTACTAACGTACCTCAATAAGCATATATTTATTTATTATTTTTTCAACTTAAGTTGGAAAATAGTAAGGTCTATAGAGTGTCTCGAGTTACAAGGAAATATTTCCCCAACACCTTAACAAATTAACATTGGAAATTATAAAAAAAGTAAAAATATGACTTTTGCATTTTTGCAAATGAATAAATAAAACAGAATATATATCACACTCCTTACATATACTATATATTTACATATACTTACATATACATATATACCCTTCCAATTTTACTGAGTGTCAAGTAGTGCTGAAAAGTCATAATTGTGCTCTTTCAATTCCCCTCAAAACATTACGCCAAACCCCTCTCTTTTTTGAAAGATTTTTCAAAAAAATTTCCATTAAATTTTTCACAAGGGGACATTCTGGGTTGAAGAAACACTCGTAAGAGTTGGTAATAAATTTGTTTTATTTATACAATAATATATGCAATTTTATACTATGAAAATGTTGGTAAACTATCCTTCATATATATATATATATATATATATATATATATATATATATATATATTTATATATATATATATATATATATATATATATATATATATATATATATATATATATATATATATATATATATATATATATATATATATATAATGTTATAATAAAACTTTACAATTCACACATTCGAAAAGTCCAAAATTAAGCCTAATATA
>JABUQX010085643.1:52500-54523 GCA_015478945.1 Trachelipus rathkii
GCTATACCACGTTTTGTTCTATTGACTTACTGCTTTACATCATCTTTAGCCATGTAATAAGTATAAAAAGAACAAAATAAGTTCTTCTCTGCTAACATAACATGTATTTTATTAAAATCTTTCTAAGTTCTTATTTAAAAATAACAATTATTCACTTACATTTATATTATTCACTCGATGTTAACTAAAAAAATTTCAAAGTTTTTTAAATAATTCGGGTTTTCTTTATTATTATTATTATTATTATCTATGTACATTGACAATCCATCACGAGAAAACACAACAACCCGCACTCCTTACAGATACGAAACTGACCTCTCTCTGTAAAATGTGTTGTAGGATAATCCTTTTTGTATCCCGGGGCGATTTAAGCCTAATTCCAGGTCAAAATATATTTCAAACTGACCTTTTTCTGTAAAATGTGGTGCAATAACTACGTTAGGCCTAAATTTAGGCCTAAATTTAGGATAAGCCTTTTTGTAGACGGGCTAATTTAATCCTAATACCAGGTCAAAAGGTAATTCCAGTATAGACAAGAATCATTGTTATTATTATTTTTATAAATATATTTCAAACTGAAACATGCTGGATCGGTAAGATCCTTTAAGCAGGTAAGAATGAAATGTTTTCCTTACTTGTGATTGGTCGGAGTAGTTTTCCCCTAGTTCATAAGCTAACCACCAGGGCTCAGCATGAGACCCACCCGCAAAGGCAGCCAACCCCGCACCCGCTGGTGCGTCCCGCCGCGTCCCCGCCCGCCGCGTGCGCCCGCAGGCGCAATATTTCCGCGTTCCCGCCCGCCGCGTGCGCCCGCAGGCGCAATATTTCCGCGTTCCCGCCCGCCGCGTGCGCCCGCAGGCGCAATATTCCCGCGCGAATGAAATATATATATATATATATATATATATATATATATATATATATATATATATATATATATATATATATATATATATATATATATATATATATATATATATATATATATATATATATATATATATATATTGTGTGTGTGTGTGAGGGTAAGTGTCTATGGGTGAGCGTAAGTGTCTATGTGTATGTGCGTATGTGTGAATAAGAGACATAGTGTATGTGTGTATAAGTGTAAGTGTAACTGCTTATAAGATGAATCATCAATATAGGTGGTATCAAAGATGACGCCATCAAAGATGAGTCATCAAAGATGAACCACCAAAGCTGAGGTACCAAAGCTAAGTTATTAAAGTTGAGGCATCAAAGCTGAGGCATCAAAAGCTGAGGCATCAAAGTTGAGGCATCAAAATATCGAGCTGAGGCATCAAAGTTGGGGCATCAAAGTTGAGGCATCAAAAGCTGAGGCATCAAAGTTGAGGCATCAAAATATCGAGTGGGTGGATGCGTATGTGTAAGTGTGTATGTGTGTGTGTGTGTGCGTGTGTGTATGTGTGTTCTAAATAATAATAACAATAGGCATGAAGTAAATAACACTAAGTATAATAATAAAATAAAAATAAAATGTTTTAATAAATTATACGTTATATGTGTAAGTGAGTGTGCGTGTGGGTGTGTGTGTGTGTGTGTGTGTGTGTGTGTGTGTGTGTGTGTGTGTACGTGCGTGTGTGTGTGTGTGTGTATGTGTGTTCTAAATAATAATAATATTAATAGGCATGAAGTAAATAACACTAAGTATAATAATAAAATAAAATAATAAAAATAATAAAAATAATAATAAAGATAAATAAAAATAATAATAAAATAAATAAAAAGTATTAAAGCAAAATAAAAAACATAATGTTAATAAATATGTGAGTTAAAGTAGTAAAATGTTTAAGTATGAAATAAAAATGAATGACTCATAGTATATTTGAAAAGAAATTCTTTGAAATGTTTAAGTATGAAATAAAAATGAATGACTCGTAGTATATATATATTTCATTCGCGAGGGAATATTGCGCCTGCGGGCGCCCGCGGCGGGCGGGAACGCGGAAATATTGCGCCTGCGGGCGCACGCGGCGGGCGGGAACGCGGAAATATTGCGCCT
>JABUQX010085644.1:12500-15000 GCA_015478945.1 Trachelipus rathkii
ACTCGGTTCTCTTTGCTTTAAACCTAACACTCTTTAGTCGATATACTAAGCTTGTCTCTATTCAAAAATTTTGAACTCTTTATCGCACTATAGAACTCACCTACACCTTACTAAAATCTTACAATCTAATATTTATTTTCCTTTTATTGATCATCTCGAGTCTTACACCTTTCTCGGCTAATATCGGTATTTCTATGGTCACATCCTCTTTCATCCTACTGTGGTCACATCCCTTTTCATCCTACTGTAGTCACATCCTCTTCCATTCTACTCTGGTCATATATTCTCATATACTACTGTAGTCACATTCTCTTCCACAATACTGTGGTGGCATAATCTTCCATCCTTCCATCCTTATGAGTTTTGAACATATATTTGAAGAAAGAATGAACTTTGAATACTTTTACTGATAATAATAATAATAATAATAATAATAATGTCAAATTCAAAATTGAAATTCAAAAGCGATTTACTCAGCTGAAGAGAATAATTGAAGATTGTACGATTTTACTTAGAAAATATTATTATTATTATTATTATTATTATTATTATTATTATTATTATTATTATTATTATTATTTATTATTATTATTATTATTATTATTATTATTAGATTATATTATTTATTAATATTTTTATTATAGTGATATAATTTTTTTATTATTCATTATTAATTATTATTATTATTATTATTTTGATTATTAATTATTATATTATTATATTATTTTATTTATTTATTATATATTATTAATATTATTATTTACTATATATTATTATTAGTGTGATTGATATTTATATTATATTATTTATTATTATTATTATTATTATTATTATTATTATTATTATTTTATTATTATTATTATTATTATTAATATATATTTATTATTAAATGAGAGGACAACTTTATTGGTTTATGTCTGTCACGTCCAGTTTTGACACTATTCACATGTAAACATGGAAAAAAATTGCATAACAAATATTTCCCGTGAACTGAAGAGACAAAACGGTTGGGTATACAAACAAATAATCTAAATAAAATGTTTTTGTCTTGGCCAAATATATATGCTGTGAAAATTTCATATTGATAAGGGACAAATAAAAAAAAAGATATAGCAGTTTTTCATTTATGAAATGGTAAAAAAATAGTTTTTTTTTTTTAGTTTTCATATGAATAGCAGCAAAACTGGACCCTATAGACAAACACCAACATAACTTTTGGATTCAGCGCAAAAAAAGCTACATACGAAAGACGTCGTTATATTTCAGTCAATTAAAAATTTGTTTTCCCAGTATAATAAAAAATTTTAAATTTAAAATAAATAATTTTAAATAATTAAATAATTAAAATAATAATATAATAATAATAATATAGATAATAATAATGAATAATAATAATAATAATAATAATAATAAAAATTATTAATAATAATAATAATAATAATAATAATAATAATAATAATAATAATAATAATAATAATAATAATAATAATAATAATAATAATAATAATAATAATAATAATAATAACACTGGGGAACAAATTTTTGTTGACTTGTACTTAAAACTTGTTTCATATGTAGTTATTTTAGCGCTGAATCCAAAAATTACATATATTGGTGTTTGTCTATAAGGTCCAGTTTTGCAGACATTCACTTGAAAACTAAAATATATGTAAAAAAAATTTTTTTATCAATTCATAAATAAAAAACTGATATATCTTTTTTATTATTTGTCCTATCACTTTGAAATTTTCACAAATATTTCGGCAAGATACACAAATTTTATTTAGATTTTTTTTCTGTTTGTATATCCAACCGTTTTGTCTTTGCTCACGGAAATTTTTTTTTATTTTTTTGCAATTTTTCCCATGTTTGCATGTGAAATGTCAAAAAATCAATACGATTTTTGATTTCTGCATAAAAATAAAACATGCAAGAAACAGGTTTTCTTTGTTTTGGGATTAATTCTTTGTTGACTAGTGGTATTATTATTATTATTATTATTATTATTATTATTATTATTATTATTATTATTATTATTATTATTATTATTATTTTTATTATTATTATTATTATTATTATTATTATTATTATTTATTATTATTATTATTATTATTATTATTATTATTATTATTATTATTATTATTATTATTATTATTATTATTATTATTATTATTATTATTATTATTATTATTATTATTATTATTTATTATTATTATTATTATTATTATTATTATGATAATTATATATATTAATATATTTTTTATTATAAAAATCGCAATATATATATATATATAATATATTTGATATATATATATATTATTATATATATAGTATATATGTATATTTTTATAAATATATAATTTGCATAATACCTGCAATGTATATATATATATATACATAGTATAAACAGTATATATTAATATATATATATATATTATTATATATGATTATATATTATATATATATATATATATATAATTAGTATATATATATATATATA
>JABUQX010085644.1:20000-30074 GCA_015478945.1 Trachelipus rathkii
ATATATATATAGTGAGTATATACTATATATATATATTATATATATATATATATAAGGATATATACATATAATAATATTCCATGGAATGTGGGTATATATAATGGAGTTGATAACTGATATGGTAACTGGAATGTTTTTACAACATAAATGTGACATGTTCAGATGACTAGTTTCTCATTAATAGCATATTAATATTAGTGATACGAGATCATGCTATGCTAAGAATTTTCTTTAAGAGATTACTTCAACATATTATTTTGAAAGATTACTTCTTAATGAAATAAATCCAATTACTAAAATTCATTATTTTTAATGTTATAAAGTAGCACTTTTTGTCAACAATATATCTAATATTAGATAAATTCCATGATTTTAAATCAAATAAGAGATTGGATGATTAACCTAACCTAACCTAACCTAACCTAACCTAACCTAACCTAACCTAACCTAACCATAAAATCCTAGAGCCTTTAAACCTTAATCTACGTAACTTAATCTAATCTAATCTTACCTAACCTAACCTTAACCTAACCCAACCATTAACCTAACCTAACCTAACTATAGTAAAAATTCTCTCTTAATTCTTTTCATTTTATATCTCAAAGAAAATCTTATTATTTTATATTTCAAAAGATTATTTTGATCCATGAAACAAAGTTGCTTTTAATAATTTTAAAAATTAAGTAAAAATTTTTCAAAGGTTTTCTTGGTAAGGTTTAAAATAATCACACTTAATAATTAATTAATAATCTTAATTTAAAATTATCCTGAAGATAATTTTGTTTTAAAAAAATTTTTTTTTTCAATCTATGTATACTATACATATGCATATAGGTGTGCGTGCAGAGTGTGTATTTATATCCAAAACTGCGTGGAAAAAAAACTTGTTAAATCTTCAAAGATTCTTTGGCAACTTTACAAAGACTATTTAAAAAAGAATTAGCCTTTTTTTTTTCTTAAAATATTTCAACCGTTATAAATTTTTATTTTTACGATAAATTTCTTTGTAGCACAAAGAAAAGGACGGACAGATTTATCCTTGCTTATAAATATGGAAATTTTAAATTATATATATATTATATATATATATATATTAATTATAATATATATATATATATATATATATATATAATATATATATATATTATATATATATATATATATATATATATATATATATTATATATATATGTATATATATATGGACAGTGCACGGCGTGACCATTGTTGGATTCATCTATATTTATTATATAGTTCTTTAACTCGACAAATTCTCACATCTTTTGAGGTGTCCAATTTTTGTTAAAGCTTTATGTATACAACCATTAATGATATTGGAACATTAGCTGATAACTGTAGAATACTTTTGATCCAGACCTTAGCTAGATACGAGGCTTGTTGAAATGGTTTTGAAATTGTTAAATTATATCCTGCAATATCTCTTTATCACCTTGTGGAAACATACTTAATATATAATTATATATAATATATAATATAATATATATTATATATATTTAATATATATAATATATATATATATATATATATAATATATTATTATATAATATATATATATTAATAATTAATATATTAATATTAAATATATTATATATATTATATATATATAATATTATATATATATTAACTATAAATATTATATATATATATATATATAATATATATATATATATTATTATTATATATATACCTATACTATATAATATATAAATATATATATATATATATATATATATATATATTATATATTATAATATATAAATATATATACATATATATATATATATTATTATTTAATATATATATATATATATTAATATATAATACATATATATATATATATATATATATTATAATATATATATATATCTATAAATATATATATATATATATATTATATATATATATATATATATATAATATATATATTATATAATATATATTTAATATAATTATAGGTATATATATATATATTATTAATATATTATATATATATATATATATATATATATATATATATATAATATAATATTATAAAATACTATATATAATATAAATATATTTATATATAAATATATATATATATATATATATTATATATATATATATTATATATATATATATATATATATATATATTAATATTAATATATATATATATATATATTATTATATTATTAATATATATATAATATATTATATAATATTAATAATAATCAATATATATATATATACTATATATATTATAATTATGTATTATATATTATATATATATATTATATATATATTAATATATATATATTATTATATTATATATATATAATATATATATATATATATATTATATATATATATAAGTAATTGGAAAGTTTGTCCTAAGGATAAACCGTATCTTCAGTAAAAAAACTAAACCTACAAAAGAAAATACTAAAATATCATTATTATAAACGTATAAACATTCGTATTTTTTATACAATACATCTTCTCAAGTACCTTTTTAATTAAATGAAATAAAAGTATGAGTTAACAATATACAAGTTGATGAACTAAATTAAAAATATTACATATATAAAATATCAAAAATATATAAATAAAAAGATGTTGATAGATGCTCCAAGCCAACCCAGCTCTAAGTCTCTGTGTAATATATAAAATACATTATAGGAATGAAAGAGAATAAATAAATAAAATAAACAAGAACATATAATAAAAGGAAAGATAGGAAAGAGAGATAAAATGAGATAGATTAGAGTTCAGTGCAAATTTCAGGTGAATTGACCAACGAAGTCTTTCATGGAGTGTATTAAGTGTAGGTTATTAAATGTTTTATTATATAAGATTCCAAAATTTTAAGTTCTTCATCTGTAAAGATATTTTTGGTGAGGAATGGGATGAAGTTCTGAAGAGAATAATGTTCCTAGTGAGGTATCAGAGGGATTCTTGATGGTGCATGACTCTCTGGTTGCAGGGATGGAGAGGATTTGTTCGAAAGGATAAATTACACAAGTGTTTTGAGGCTAGCATCATTAGTTGTATGGACTAAGTTTGTACCTACAACAGTGGACGTTATCAGTTTAAAACATTTATATTTGAAAACGATGTGTGATCTTCAAACTCATCTCAAAACCTCAAATCAAACTCGATGAGGATGCTTTCATTAAAAAAAATCTTAATTAATCTTAAAAAACTGACAATTGAGTTTTTAGTAATAAAAGAAATAAGAAACTTGCATTATGGAAAGTTTCATTTAAGATTTTTCTGATCTGAAGTGATAAATCATTATTGAAAAGGGTCCAATTTAAGGAAGGCCGGCATAATATAACATAGGAAAGTTTAGGAACATTATACGTACTGAGAGTTTTAATTAGGCGATAGGTGTTTATTCGAGAAACGAGTATAAAACCAAGGTTTATCAAAAAGATTACTTATTTTTTAATTTTCTATTTTTTTTAATATTAATAAGGAGTGAAATAAAATCTAGAGATCCTTAAAATATTTTTAGTGATTTCTAAATTAAAAATAGTTGGATAAAAAATATTGTTGTAATTGTAATAATAATGTTTTTCCATAGGTTAGAGATAGACTATTTTTTTTCTTACATTCATAGAAATGTTTTTTCTATCACAACCTAATGTAACAAATGCACACAAAACGCTCATATATATATATATATATATTAATATATATATATATATATATTACTATATACTTATATATATATTATATATATATTATTATATATATATATATATTATACTTATATATATATATATATTTTATATATATATATATATTTATAATTATATATATATTATATATATATATATATATATATTATATATATATATATATAAATATAATTATAATATATATTATATTAATATTATATAATATATATATATATATTATATATATATTAATATTAATATATATTTAATATTATATATTATATATATATACATATATATATATAATATATATTATATATATATAATTTAATTATATATATTAATATATAATATATACTAATATTTAAATATATAAATATATATATTTATATAATTTATATATATATTTATTATAATATATATTATATATATATATATATATATTATATATTATATATATATATATATAATATATATCATATATATATATTGCTTAATATATATATTATATATATATATATTATAATATTATATATTTATATATAATATATATTATTAATTTAAATATATTAATATATATATATATATATATATAATTAATATATATATATAATATATATATATATATATATAATATTATATTAATTAAATACTATAATAATATATATGATATAATTAATACTATATATATATATATATAATAATATTAGTATATTATATATATATATATATTATATAATATATATATATTATATATATATAATATTATATTAATATATGAAGCTCCTATGGTATAGCTCATGTGAAATTTAAAACCGAGTTCTTTTTTCCTTCTCGCAATGAAGTACGTGAAGTGTCGTAAATCGTCGATTCATGGCTACCTGAAATACCGGACACAAAATATAAATATTGCCGTCTAGTAGGAGATTTTCTGTCTATATAAATACTTTAATATACAGTTTTACATTCTAATATTGAATTACATATTTATTATTAATCTAATATTACTTCACCACATATATCCCTATAAAAAACAATACCTAAACACAACAACATAACAGTCTATTATAAAATCAATACAATAATCTACACTCTCCTCTCTAATGGCTATCTAGAATAAGTATGGTCTGCACTCATTTAGATAAGAGTGATGACATGATACGAGAGAGAGATAGAAGTATGAAATGGAGATGAGAAGAGATAGAGTGATAGAGAGATAAGAGATTAGTAGATATAGATAGATGAGAGTATATAGTTGAGAAAGTGAATGATAGATAGTAGAGAATGAGATGAGATGTTTGATATATATATAATATACATATGATAATATAATAGAGAGCATAAGTTCACATAATGGTGACTTTAGATAATTTTTCAAGTGATGATGTACCGAAGCAGGACTTTTGCACTATTGAGCCTTAGATTAATCTTTGACATAATTAATCTCACATTGGTTAGAAAATTACAATGTTCAGTCCAATTTTCTCTAGTGAACCAGGCCCTACTGCGGTAGGTAATGTTACTCCCAAATTACATGAGTTTGGATAGTCGATAGAGGTTCTACTATATATATCAAAAGGTGGTCAAACAAAACTAACAATATTATATAATTATATATATATATTATATAAACTAAATAATATATATATATTTAATATATACTATATATATATATATATATATATTATATATACTAATATATATATATATATATAATTAATTAATATATATATATATTAATACATATATATATAAATTAATATTAATATAATTTATATTAAATATTATATCATATATTATATTATATATATTTAATTATAATTAATAAAATGGTACATCCCTTACCTCTAAATATATAGCTAGTAAATATTTAGCCATATATATACCTTATTATATCTATAATATATATATATTATATATTATAATTTAACTACCTAACACTCGTATAGGTAGTATCCAACCCTAGTATCCCGCTTGCCTTTTCGAGACTACAATGATTCAGTTCTGTATATGATATTATTCTCTAGATAAATAATATAATATATATATTATATATATATATTATTTCGTTAAAACGTAGTCAATATTTTCATTTCTTCCATTTAAAATTTTACCATTTCTCAGTTATATGCTATATTTAAACTATTTTTTCTGACTATAAGTTACCTATACTAAATCGACTACGTGTGTGTGTTGTGACGGTGGTGTGTGTTTGTGGTGTGTGTGTCGTAGTGCGTGTGGTGGCATGTGTGTGGTGTGCAGTCGCTGTAATCAGAGGGAAGCAAGTGAAGCAATGGTTCTCTAGTAAATAAAAGGAATTTCACATTGAAATGGATTCAATTCTTTAAGCATGAATTACCAATGTACAATATTATATTATTCATTCCTCTAGACTTTGATCAATTTTCTTAATGTTGGTGTATTGATAATCCATCATAAAGCATTTTGACTACGATGCTATTGGCGTTTTACCATTCTGCGGTGACCATATCAGTTCGTGGATTATATGGAATTGATGTGCTCAAACCAACTCCAATTCATCACGTAAAACCATCTTTTGTTCCTTAGCAATCTGCTGTATTATGTGGGATATTATAAAATTATAAAACTTTGTTGTTGTATAATCTTTTTATTTTTCCATTATCTTGTTGTAGTTGATGTTGTTGTTGTGCGACCGAGGAGTTTGCTATGATTACGCTTCCAGTAGTATAACACGATAAGAGAATGACAGAGAGTGAATGAGAATAGTAAATTTAGAGAGAAAACGAGAAGGAGAATAGAACGCGTAGAGAGAGATAGAGATGGAGAGATGTAAGATGGCCGTGAGAATGATGATGGAGAGAGTGAGAGTAGTCGACGTGACAGACAGATAGAGACAGAAAGACAGAGATAGACAGACAGACAGACAGACAGACAGACAGAGATCAATGTAATATGACTCATATCATATGTGAATGACAAAAGGATGTTTTTAAGGTCAAAGCATTCTTTTTCCGATGAATTACTTTTTTTTTTTAACAATAAATTATTAAAAATTAGCTTCTTAACTATTTCAAAAAGCACATGTTGTTTTGCGTGCGCTTTAAAATACTACTAACTTTTTATCTGAAACACATCAAAATTCTTTTAAATAACTTACTCTTGCTTACAAAAATTTCAAATTTCTTAACGAAAATTATACTAATACTCATTATCGCTTCTGTTCATATCATAAACTCTCTCGAGGACAGCTTTTTGAAGGCTTCAAATTCTCAGCATCTGAAGCTCCGTCTCATTTTGGCTCCTCTCTCTCAGTGACATCACACATGTGCTCGGTGACTCACTACATACCGATCTTCTCTCTTCTAACTACAAACGATGTGTGACTTCAAACTCATCAAACTCATCAAACTCATGAGGATGCTTTCATTGAAAGAAATCAAAGTAAAGTAATAAATCAATAAACCAGTGAATTCTACCACCAAATAATAGATTTACTTAATCAACAAAAGAGAAAGAAAAAATAACATACAAATAACGTAAGTAACTTATTAATATCATATATATATTTATATATATATATATTAATATATATATATATATATATATATATATTAAATATATATATATATATACTTAATATATATATATATATATATATAATATATTATATATATTATAATAATATATTATATATAAAATATATTATAATTATATATATAATATATATATATATATATATATATATATATGTTATAATTATATATTATTAATAATATATATATATATATATATATATTAGTATATATATATTATTAAATATGCTCGAATTGTTTCCTCATGACTCTAATGCCAACCTCACGCTACTGATATATATATAATATATATATAATATAAATATATATATATACTAATATATATAATATATATATAAATATATTATATATATCATATATATAATACTATATATATATTACAATAATATATAATTTATAATAATATATAAATAATATAATATATATTAATATTAATATTATATATATATATATATATATATTATATAATATTAATATATATATATTAATAATATATATAATATTATATATATTATAATATATATATATTATAATATTATAATATATATATATAATATATATATCATTATATATATATTATATAAATATATTAATAAATAAATATATAATATTATATATATATTATTATTATATATATATATATTATAATATATATATATATATATATATATAATATAATATATATATATATATATATATATATAATGATTTTAAAAAGAAATATCTCTTTTTGATTTCAAATCATATAATAAGTCAAATTATCCTTTTAAAAAATCTAAAATCATTTTTAATTCACCATTTGATTGTTGGAATATAATTTGACAATATTTAATACTACTTTAAATAAATTTATTTGTTTACTAATATTATCCAGAGAAAAAGAGATATATAAATATAATAATTATAATATGAAGAATGTTCTTTTAATAAAAATACGAAAAATAACGGATGGGAAATATCCGAAAAAAAACATGAGAAAAAGTGTTTTTTCATAAAAAATAAACAAACTTTATTTTGTATCACTAGTCTTGGATGTATATATATTAATATATATATATATAACACAATAATTATAATATTATAGTATAATATTATAATAGAATATCATATCTTAAAATTCTTCATTCCTGAGAAATATACCAATTTTGATGTTATGAGTCTATATATATATGTCTGGAATAGATGTTATAAATATATTATAATGCCTTACTTATTATATATATAATATAACTAATTACTTATATATATATAATAACAGTAATAAATTTAATAAATATAGTAATTTATATATATCATTATAGATAGAAATATATAGTTAGAGTGAGTAATTATATTTATATTTATATATTATAAATACGTATATAATATATATAATATTATAATAATATTATATTACCATATAAAAAAATATATATATATATTATATATAGTATATATATATATAATATATATATTTATATATAAATATACATTATATAATTTACATATATATACATATTTGACTTACATAACATATATATCACATACCTATATGAATATAGATTTATAAATATAATATACATATACATAATATATATATTAATATATATATAATAATAATAAAAAATAATATATATATATATTAATTATTATATTAATATATTATTGAATATAGTAATCCTCTAAATAGTCACAGAAGGTAAAGTGAGATAAGATATTATAATGGATCTACATATAAGTATTCTCCATTTCTCCTTAATATGGAGCTATCCTGGGCATTGATTTGAAGATTGCAATCCTTGACTCTACGATTTTTAATTACGATGTTACCCATATAACTTAAAACTTAAAAATATATAAAAGATATAATTTCGGTAAACTTTTCAAATAAAGGACTGAAGAAGCAATATGATGAAGGAATTTAGAGATGTGAGAGTCTAGGAGGGGGGGGGGAGTCCCACTTGCTTCCAGTCTCATACGGACTATGATGAATGCGCACATTTCATGCAGTCGATGGGAGGTTGTGGAAAATCGTAGTATAAAATAAAAACAAGAGGCCAAATTTGGTTTATCAAAGACGGCTTACAGCTCGGGAGCAAAAGTTTTGGAACCACAAGAGGGGCAACATCAGGACCACACGCCTGCCGTATAATTATGAAAACAGAGATGGGAGAGAGAAGAGAGAGAGAGAGAGAGAGAGAAATGCAAATAAATATATCAATTATAGATGATTGATGGACGAAGAAGTAGAGACATGAGATCAGAGAGAGAGAAGTCTATTAGAACAGATAAGATAATTTTAAATTTTTACTATATAAATGGGTTTTAAAATTGTAGTATAGAAAAGAGAGTAACTCATTGGGATACGGTTCACAAGATTATATAAATATAATCAATATATTATATAATTTATTTAATACTCGATAGTGGAATAAGCAAAGGTATTGAAGGCTGTAAGCGGAGAGAATAGTTTTAGCAGAAGGTAAAGCGTCAGTTGTGTCGTTTGAAGATAGTAGCTGAAGAAAGAATAAGGTGTAAGTTAGGGTGTGTATTATTCATTTTACTTATATACTACCTACATATGCCAACTCTCGCGACAGCGTTATGTATTCAAAGCACAGAAAAACGCATTGAATCTAGTATATTTTAGTGCAGTGTAAATAATTGATACTTGAGATTAGAATGGTATGGATTAGAAATATAGTATAGTTATTATAGATTATTATTATATATTTAAGATAAAACATTCGAAAATGATTTTAATAAAAAATGTTTGCTAAAAGCCAAACTGATTATCATTCATTATTATATTCTTATATTTAACCCTCTATTGCT
>JABUQX010085645.1:0-5000 GCA_015478945.1 Trachelipus rathkii
GGATGGAGATAGATATAACACATCCTGCTACTCCCGCTTATTTTATATGATTCATCAAATCACTTTTGAGACACTTATTATATTTCTTACACACCGCTTCACTATCCAATCAATTATCAATTTTTTATTTCACTTATATACGCCTCCACCTGTCTTTACACCACTTAACCCCCTATAGTTACAACAGATGATGCCATAGATCATAAACCTTTATATCGCCTGTTGCAATCCATAAAACCTTAAAATGCAATTTTTCTTTTTCTCCATCTATTCCTTCTCCTTTGTTGCAATTTGTGTTTTTCTTAAGATGCATAAATGATTTGATCCCAACACATTACACTCCCACCACTCCACATGCACTATGTTACTTCCCATTGTCTTCTCATCGGCCACATCTTTTCACACTTAAAATAACCAACATATACTATTCACTAAACCATCACCAATTATTATCAATTTTAATTACCTTCTATAATTCCACAGTTCCCCTTATCTCCCTTACCCTTTATATAAGGGTAACTATTATTCTTTCGTCCCTCCAATCTCCTCGTGAACGTATACAGTTCCGTCTCCATATACGCTTGTGTTATAACAGATCTGTCCACATTATTCTCAATCAATCACCATCTTCGCGCTTTCGTCTCTTGAAATAGTTTCACGCAGGATAATTCATCTTTATACCGTGCAGAGTTGTCCAACCACAATTCTTACCTAACTTTCTCACTCTACTCTTCATTCTCCTTCCAAATGCTAATCGTATGACTTCAATCTCCTCAAAGCGCCCTGATTCTGACCCCGCATCCCCCTCTTGCAGCCGATCATCAATCTGCCGCAACACATGCTCACTATTACGTCTTCAATTACTGTTAATCTATTATAGCAAGATTTTCGAAGTTTCTTTCCACACTCCCCCTCACCTTCATTTCATCAGTTACAAATTCACCATCTCATCCATATTCTATTTTTTAATAAGCAGGTTCCCTTTATTCTCATCTAACCTTTCGCGCTTCCTTGCCAGACTATGAGAGCTTCTATTCCTTCTTGTAATCCAAATGTCATCGCTAGTTCCAAACTGACATTTACCTTCTTCTTTTCCTCCTACGTTTTACAATTCTAATTTCAACCTTCCTCCCCTTTTTTTTAAGCCCCCAGAATTTTGATCCTTTTTCCTCCTATAATTAATTCCAAACATCTTTCTTTGAAACTTCATTATTGGCTTTTAGTAAATTCAACCACCCTTCTTTTTTTTACTTTTAACCGCTTGCATCACCGCTTCATTCTTCTAAATTCCACCACTCACTGTTAACATTCTTATTCCCTACTTTTAGCACATCCACGTACCTCGTATTGCGCTGTGCTAAAAACTGCAGTCCTTTCATCTTGCCTCCAGATTTTCTATACAGTTTCAACTTGTTCACATTTATCTGATTTATTTGCACTTGTATACTTGAATTAGAAATACTTATCCAAATTAGTCCTTTGTTCACAGTTAAACCTCTCACTGCTTAATTCTATTTCCTTTTATCTATTCCTTCCGTATATCCACTTTCCTCTCCTACAAGACCCCCAACTATTAATTTCCTTAAACATTAGGAACATCCTACTAATACGGACCCGATAATCCCATTAAACTAATTACCCCTCACTGATTTAACATCCAAACACATACTTCCTTCATCTCCTTCTTCACTAACACAAAATCAATAACATCCACACTTTTCACCTTTGATACCATGCTCTGACCTACCCCAACTTCTGTAGTATACTTCTTATAGGATACTCTTTGTGTTTTCAAAGAAAGACTATTACTTACACACACATTATTGGCGGGTGGCGTCGTCTCCTCACCAGAAAATCCATCACCTTCCCTAACCATTCTCCCCTTTTTCTCCCGACACCAAAAAATCCACCTCTGTTAACCATCAAGTCTTATTCATGATTATGTCAACCCACTATTCTAACATTTAGGTCCCCCATGACACAATCAATCTGAAGCTCCCTACTCACCCAATCCAAAAAACCATTCAGATTATCACAAAAAATCGTACTCTCTTCCACATTTCCCTCAGATGGTTCATACGTCACAACCAAAACATATCTTGACATAATTCAACTCTACAAATTAATAACAATTAGAAATTCGAGTTACTCACATGTCACACAAAGTCCCCACCATCCAGTCCTCTGTTAAAGCCACAAGTCATCTCATTAATAAATTTGACAACTCCTTTCTCTTCCCCTCTCATTTATCTCTTTCCACACCGAGCCACAGCACATATTTTCACACAACACCACTCATTTTCCCCCGTTTCCTTTCTCTTTTGTTTTTACAATCATCAGCGAGCAAATCCACAATGTAGGCCCTTTCTAATTACATCCACCCAACCCTCATCTAACTTTTCTCCTCTGCTAACAATTCTATTCCTTAACTGCTCATTACCATGTATACCATTACGATTCATCAGCAATTTCGCCGAAACCATAGAAGGCCGTTACGGTGATCACGACCTCTTCAAGAGGCCCAATGCAATTATAGCATTCTAGCAAGAGGTAAAGCTGGTAGATTGGGAACACCCGCCAACCCAACTACCAACCCTTCCCTCTCAGTCCCTTCTACGAACGCAGGACATACGATGTGGGGAATTCTTTCTCCCCTGCTACATAATGCAAGATATATAATTAAAGTAATTGAGGATGTCTGTAAAAGATGTTATCTAAGAAGAGGGGAATGAGGACGTTAAGATAATGTGAATAATGATAATGTGGATATAATGGTGTCAGAGTAAATAATGTTGCCTGGAGGGTGAGTGTGTAAAGAAAATGAACAATATATTATATATTATATATTATATATATTAATTATAATATATATATTAATATATATATATATATATATATATATATAATAATATATATATTATATATATATATATATTATAATATATATTATATATATATATATATATAATAATAATATATTCGCATTGAACTTTTCGCATTCATATAATTGTGAAAATATAAATTATTTGCATTCGCAAATATTGGAAAATAGAATGCGATTAAAAAATGTTCTGATGGAACTTGTTAGAGAAAAGATTTAACTAACAATTGTAGTAAAAACTGACTATAGTGGTACCATCTATCCAAGGTAGTGACAGTAATTATTTAAGTCACATTCGAAATCTAGCAATATTACTATTTGAAGATAGACTCGTACTTGTTAGTATATTCGCATCGAAAATCAACTGTTGAAGCAAATTTATTTAATCAATGGTAATTCACTTATCCAGTGTGGTTTTCGAGGATATAATTCGATTATATTGTTTCACATGTACAAACGCAAACCGTAACACCTTTATTTTGGCATTTAACCATAATTATTTACCGAAAGGAAGAAATGACATCTGGTTAATAGAACTATCCTTTAAGTCAGCAAACACAAGTGAAATATGTAGAAGGAAAAATAGATAAAGGATCCGCCAAATTCCAGCTTAAACAAGAATCAATTATTCAATGGAAACTAATTATAAAAATACAAATAAATGGGACAATGAAACGAAAAAATCATAAAGGATGAATATAGTAAATTTACAGAAATAATAGTAATGGATGATTAGCTTGCTTCGCCACAGTTGAAAAAATTCTTGGTTTTGACGGTCTAATGCGAAAGTATCGGTCTCTTTTCAACACACTACTCAAAAAATTAAATACTACAGAGATATTTGAAAAAAAAAGTATGATATTAATAAAAATTAAGAACGTAAAGTGTAGAATTACATAAGCCTCTTCAATAATCATTCAAGTTAAGCTTTCTCCAACTCAGACGAATGGTCAGATACTCATCAGCCAGTTTTCTTTTGAGTTTCTCTGATAGTTCAAGCCCGGAGACTAAATTATTTCAGAAGCCAATATTTTATGTTGTCGTGCTCAGACCATCTCACTGAACGTACATATCGGGTGAACATATCAGTGACAGTATATTGGAAAATGTTGTCGAAATGGAACCCATCACCCAGTTAATGATGTCCACTGTGTCATAAGAGATGCTGGCTCCTAAAATAAATGAATTAAATTTCTTTCTTGATGAACAACACAAACTCGTCAGTCATCACATTAGAATGAGTTATTGTGACATCTCAAACAAGAGTCGAATGAATATTTCTGCAAATATTAGTGATCAATTGCGGTCATGGTAATGTAATTATCTTCACCTTATTCTTCTCAGGGAAGAAAACTAATAAAATACAGGTACCAGAATTAAAGCTCGCTTAAACTTTCAGTAATTACTGACGTTAAACTCTAACTTCAGAATTTATGAATTAAGGTTGCAATAAGACTTAATGAATCTCTCTGGCAGTACGGCCGCTCTGAACTGATTAAAAATTAAATGTCTTCCCACCCATGACAATAATCTATTCTAACCAATTGTATATCATGTGTATTATTAAAGACATCATTTATGATATAGATCAGTATAGCATAACACTTGTTTGTTTCATCCTCTATCGTAATATTTGATTCTGAAGGAGTAATCAATTATCCTCACTAGTGTGCAAGTCAAGGAATATAGATAAATTTTGATGAAGAATTTGATCGCTTCTGAGTATTTTCTCCTCTAAATTTATTGTTCGGGGTATTTAATTAATATTTGCATTTGTTATGTATCCTATTATGATTGGAGACAATGAACATCATCTGTTAAGAAAACATAATTTGTTTACGCTATCATCTCGTATATTATTTTTGATAAACCTCAGTATAAGGAAATCAGAACGTGCACTAAGCGTGTTTGTACCAATTCAAACGTAGTGTGAATCCTACATAACGTTAATTTTTCTTGCTCACCAAAAAATAAGTCTAATTTGTAAAATCTTCCTTTTTTTTTCCATCTCAATATTTACGCCTCACCTGAATTATATATATTTATTAATATATAATTACATATATTATATAAATATATATATATATATATATATAATATATATATATAATTATATATA
>JABUQX010085645.1:30000-48076 GCA_015478945.1 Trachelipus rathkii
AAGGTCACATATACGATGTATGTGTGATGTGACGAGTGCAACGAACATTAACGTCGCTGTGATGTATCTGCAACCAACTGTGCTATATGGGATATATATATAATATATATATATATATATATATATATATATATATATATATATATATATATATATATATATATATATATATATATATATATATATATATATATATATATATATAGTATAAATATATTATAAAGAAATATGAACTAAAATTACTAAATAACTTCAACACCCCCCATTTTTTTCTAGGCCACCTACCGCCCCCCCTCTAGGCCTCCAGCGCCCACAAGGGAACGTTATCGCCCACTTTGAGAAACACTGTTCTAAAGGATTGCTAGAAAATTTCTTACCAATTAATTAATTTGTTAAAATAAACAATTTATAAAATTGTTGTGCTTTTCTGGTTCATTTTGGTAATAACATTAATTTTGCTTTAATATTTATAGTTAATTTTTATTTTATATTTAATTCAATATAAATTTTCCCATCTGCTTACAAAAATCAGTCTGGGTACACAATTCATGGGATCTAAGCCCTTCTAGAACCCTAGTACCAGTTTAGAACTAGTAAAGCTTAGTAAGCATTAGGAAACATAATTTGGAAAACACTGTCCTTATGATATAGGAAAAGTGTTTATAAAGTGTTTCCTAAAAGGTTGCAAACTGTCACCAAACGGACTACAGGCTGACATCAAGCGGTTTGCCAACAGACATCAAACATCTAGGAAACTATTTTAAATTTAATTTTCTGTGGCAGAAAACAGACTTTCTTGTTTTCTATTTCGAATGAGAAACCGAAAACATTTCTCCCTTGTGCGGATGTGTTTGTAAGCATATTTTCAACTTTTTTTCATTCTCTCAAAATATTTTACAGTGAGATCAGGAATATATATATATATATATATATATATATATATATATATATATATATATATATATATATATATATATATATATATATATATATATATATATATATATATATATATATAAGAGCTGAATATAGCAGATATATATATATATATATATATATATATATATAGCACTTCAATACTTATAAAAATATAAAAAGAATTGAAAATCAGAATTATGTAGCTATTTGCTTCAATATTTAAATTGAGATCCTCGTAGCAAAGCAAAATAACAATAATATAAAAGACACTCAAACATTGAAAAATCAATCACTTCTTCGGCCGAATGAGAACAATAAAGTCAGCGAGACAGTTAACCTTCATGCATTATACCAACTGAGACAAGACAATAAAAGAAAGCAACTCCGCAAGTAAGCTGTCAATACCTCATCATCTCTGCTAGACTTTAATAATTTAAAAAAAAAAATTAATTATCTTGGTCTATATTATAAAACTTTGTGAATTTTCGCTATGGATTAGCAGAAAGATATATATATATATATATATATATATATATATTAAGAGTGAGAATTTTTTCTAAATTTTAAGGATTTAAATGGTTCTCTTTAAATGTGTAACTTTCAAATTTCATTTGTTTGTTATTATAATTATATAGATATATATATATATATATATAAACATATATATATATATATTATTATATATATATATATATATATATATATATATATATATATATATATATATATATATATATATATATATATATATATATAGTATTGTTTATATATATATATAGAGAGAGAGAGAGAGAGAGAGAGAGAGAGAGAGAGAGAGAGAGAGAGAGAGAGAGAGAGAGAGAGAGAGAGAGAGAGAGAGAGAGAGAGTAGCGCACTCGAAGCGATGGAAGTACCTCCCATTGGGCTTTTGAATTGTAGGGTATTTCCTATGACATTCCAGTGCCCAATGGTTCGCCTTTCTCTTTTGCGTTCATATCCACACTCCTCTTCCAGACAACACCTTTTAGACATTACCTAATATTCCTGTGTGTGGGGGAAAAAGAATTGTCCACAGCGTATGTTCTGCGTGTCGTAGAAGGCGACTAAAAGAACAGTGGTATTTGGGTTAGTTACACACTAGCATTTATCTCTTGTCAATAATGCTAATGCATGCCTCGGAAAAGGTCGTAATCACCGTAAGCGACCTTCTATCCTTTTACGAATATGCATGAATCGTATGGGTACGTGGAATGTCAGAGGAATAAATGATGAGGATAAGAGAGAGGTGATGGATGCATTTAGAAAACATAAATTTGATTTGCTCGCTTCGACTGAAACAAAGATGAAAGGAAACGAAGAAGATTAGTGGTGTGGTGTGAAATGTGTGGGCTGATGTGGAAAGGAATGAGAAGGAGAGAGAAGGAGTTGCGATTCTGAGGGACCTGTGGCACAGACCTATATGGTAGATTTTGTATGTGTGAGTACTAGAGATTCTAATGGTTAAATTTTAGTTTGAAAAAGCCAAGGTATTTGTGGTTGTGACATATGGTCCATTTGAGGTTGATGTTGAGGAGAGTGCGATTTATTTGCGATGTATTTGACCTTCATTATTTTTATTATTATTATTATTATTATTATTATTATTATTATTATTATTATTATTATTATTATTATTATTATTATTATTATTATTATTATTATTATTATTATTATTATTATTATTATTATTATTGAACTTGAATTGTAACAAACGTAAAAAACTTTCGGAAAAAGTGTTTCCTAGATTTTCCCTAGTGCGTACTATTCTTTTTAGATGAAAAACCATTAGCAGCTCTATGTCAAAATACTCATGGAATTTTCACTCTCTTCTCAGTCCCTTTTTATTTTTCCTATCTCATCTTTCACAACTTCATCTTTCATACCTTCAACTTTGATGACACTCATCTATATATATATTATTATTATTATTATTACATACATATTATTATTATATATTATTATATATTATTATTATTATTATTATTATTATTATTATTATTATTATTATTATTATTATTATTATTATATTATTATTATTAATATTATTATTATTATATTATTATTATTATTATTATATATATATATATATATATATTATTATTATTATTATTATTATTATTATTATTATTATATTATTATTATATACATTATTATTATTATTATTATTATTATTATTATTATTATTATTATTATTATTATTATTATTATATATTTATTATTATTATACTCGCTAATGCTTGCTCCTTGCCTTGTATAATGTACACTACGCAGACCTTAACGACCTTCCACAAAAAATGTATTATTATTATTACATATTATTATACATAAATTATACATATATACATATTATTATATATACATACATATATTATTATTATTATATATATCTTATTATTATATATACATATATATATATATATATATATATATATATATATATATATATATATATATATATATATATATATATATATATATATATATATATATATATATATATATATATATATATAAGTTTCCATGAAAGTTGATAACATTCAGTAGAAATCAAAAACATTTTATCAGTACACATTCCATGACTATACAAATATTTGTACACTTAAATGCACTTGAATAGCAGATAAATTTGGAACAAATAAAGAAGAAAAAAAAGAAAAAGTTTACGAAAATAGCATAAAGGAAGGAAGCTCTTCGAGGTGGAAACCGTTACCAGTCCTTCAAAGTCCAGTTCAAATATTTTCATAAGTATAAATATATTTCAAATTATTCATAGAATATATTAATTGCACTAAGATTTAAATAAACTCTCGTCATGCATAAGGCTTTAGAGGATGAAAGTTTCTTTAATAACTATTCTCTAATTTGTATCTTATCTATCTATCTATCTGTCTATCTACTTATCGATATATATATATATATATATATATATATATATATATATATATATATATATATATATATATATATATATATATATATATATATATATATATATATTTATATATATATATATATATATATAAATATATATATATATATATATATATATATATATATATATATATATATATATATATATATATATATATATATATATATACATATATATATAATTATATATATTTATATATATATATATATATATATATATATATATATATATATGAATATATATATATATATATTATTATTATTATATTATTGTCATTATTATTATTATTATTATTATTATTATTATTATTATTATTATTATTAGTTATATATAAATATATTCTAAATATGTTTTATCTTATTATTATTGTTTTTATTACATACATATGTTACAAACAACACCATATTTCCACATTATTATTATTATTATTATTATTATTATTATTATATTATTATATTATTATTATTATTATTATTATATATTATTATTATTATTATTATTATATATATTATATATTATTATTATTATATTATTATAATATATATATATATTATTATATATTATTATTACATACATATTATATTAAAGAAGATATATATATTATTATTACATATTATTATATTATATATTATTATTATTATTACATATTATTATTATAAATATTACATATATATTACATAGAAATAAATAAAATCTCTTATTTCTGATTTTTCCCTTGGATCATAAAATGTATTTCTTTAGTTTTACCAACTTTACAAAGTTTAAATTTTTTATTGTCCTGGTTTAATAAAGGTCATATATATATATATATATATATATATATATATATATATATATATATATATATATATATATATATATATATATATATATATATATATATATATATATATATATATATATATATATATATATTTTAAGAATAGGAGATATTTTAATAATGAATGACGAACGAGTTAAAAGAACCAAATCAGTTCCGGTCTAGTTCTGAGTTGTTCGTTCACGTTGCCTATCTCTAATATATAATATGAAACATAGGAAACATTGACTAGGAGTCGATTTGCTTATTCACAACTTTGAAAAACACGATGGTATTTAAAAATAGAAGGAATATTAGATCACATCATTAAAATAGCACAAACAAGTTGACATATATGCAATTTATATAATTTTGATTCACAAACCAACATCTCATTAAAAAAAAGGGAAACTGGAACGCTTTGAAATGCTTACTGAGTGACACATGCTGGGAAAACGTCACTATAAAAAAAATAATCATGGGAAATCAGAAGAAATTTACAACACCTAATAAGTCAAAATATTTTTACCAATGTTGGAAATGAGAGATGATTCGTTATAATAAACTCATTTTACATGAAAATACAAAATCAAAGATGAACCTGGAAAGGAATCAATGAAACATACAAAAGGAAATGAATTACATCTCAATTAACAATAAAGACTTTTTCCAAAATAAATTAGTACTATCTAAATTTGATACAGGGAAAACGCAGGGATCCTAATTTGGGTCTTCTACTCTGAGAATCAGAAAATGATTAGAGAAGATATTCAATTATACATAAAAAGGGAAAGAACAAATTTTATGTGATGTTAAAAAATATAATTCAGTTTAACATTTCTAAAGAATTATGTGGTATTTAAATTAGATCTTTAAAAAAGTAGGCTTGGGAAATTATAAAACCAATAAAACAAGCAAGAATTAGAAACTCTAATAGCAATAAAAAAAATGATGAAATTAACGAAGACTAAATTAGAACGTTATCGGGCAAAAAAAAAAATAAATAAATAAATAAATAAATAAAAAATAAAAAAAAACTAATGGAAAAAAAAGAATGAATCATGGCTGAAAGTGGAAAACCTAAAGATAGAATATTGCATATTGAATTGAGCGAGGTTAAAACAAACGCCTTGAAATATACAAGAGAATTTAATAAACATCTATTTCATCAAACAAAATAATTGGAAAGAATAATTTGCTTAATAACTAGCTAAAATCAGTAAAAGGCTAAAAGAGTAGCAAAAATATGAGAGAAATTAACCGTAGCATAATATAAAAGGTTAGAGGAATATTTGTCCAGATTTATATGGGACGTCAATGATGAGCGACCTATAAATATAAATTATAATGACATTCACGTCCTTATAATTAGTAACTTTATTATACATGTCATAAAACAAATGAAAAACAAAAGTTACATGGTGAAGAGTGAATATCAATCAACATGCTAAGAAGATGACAATGATAATATGGTGTTTATTATATTAAGAAGGCTGCTAAAAACTCGTATATGCTTGCATGTATACAAAATCCCTGAAGAATGGATAAATGTCAAGGTTAAATCAATATAAAATACGTAGATTAAGTTGACCTGAAATATTACAGATCTATTAGCTTACTATCTCTCTTGTACAAATTTATAAAAAGCAATAATGGCTAACAGAATTACTGAGCAATTTAATTTTGATCAGCAACACAATTAATCCACCTCGTTGTACTACTTCGAAAAATGGATTAATTCAATCTTTGTTTCTTACTCTTTTCCCTCTTTTTATACTTTCTGGAGACTCATTTTACTTATATTTCTCCTTCTCAACACTACATCCTTCCATCTTAATGATGTTAATGGTGTAATGATTTACTTTGATCTAAGCAACAAATTCCACCTGTCTACTGCTTGGAAAAATGTAATGAATATGAGAAAACTTTATTCATAACCTTGTTTAGGAACTTTCGATGTTGGTACAATGTTATATATTTATATTCATTATTTATGGTTGACTAGTGGATGGGACGATTAATCGAATCGGCATCGAATCGGAGGGACATCCAGGCTTATGTTTTTTCAGAATCGGAATCGGAATCGGAAATCGGACAAAAATTGTACCGATTCTTTGACCGCTTCTTTGGTATACAATCTGAAAATAATATTTTATTCGATCTTTATGATATTTCGAAGTCTGCCGTTTGATTTTTAATTTCAGTTCTTTCCTAATTCTATTTAATTAAAGAAAACTGGGTTGAGCGGCGCATCTTTACGTAGAGCCTAAGATATCATGTTAGCGATTTTCAGACAGTCATGGTGAGGCAGACATTGGAAATGTTTCGCTAGTCATGTTTTTTATAAAAATATGCTTTTAATAACTATGATAACCGTGATACTCGTAAGTGCAGTATTGAAATCTTGCCATCTAGCTTTTTGTAATAATAGCTATTGAAGTATAATATTGCTATCCTTCGAGTTTCCGCGCCTTTTCACGTATCTCACACACCATCTAATCCTAAGTGATGTCTTTCAGCGGCTAGATCCAATTGGAGCCTGGTGCCGGGCCCAGTTTTCTACCCCACATAAAAAATGGAACATAAATATCGGATTCCCAAGCCCGATTTTGACTATATAAACACCAAAATGTAGCTTTTTTTGCACTCTAAAAAGTTGATTTGCCGGTGTTTTTGTGTCTGTAGTCTTCTTTCAGAATTTTTCATTTTCCATCTCTATTTTTTTTGATATTACTTCAAAAGATGCTAACAGCAATTTTGTTCCGAAATGACTTCAAACTTGAAAATATGCATAGAATAGGCTCTTTTATGCACAATTATATGAAATCGAAACTTTTTCGATTTTTGAGTTATTGTGCTCAGCGTTGTCCAATTTTCCAAACCCATTTTTTTGGGGTATTTGAAATGAAAATTGCGTATTAACTTTTTTTCTGGTCGGGCGGGAATTGAAAGGAAATTTTCAGGGCAGTATGTAAATTGGCAAGATGGCATCTTTTTTACCGTAGATAATTTTTGTGTATACTCGAAAGAAATTTTTTTTAAAAAATTTTCGAATTTTTTTTTTTTTGAAATTGTTCCAAGAAAAAATCAAAACTAATGCATTACAAAGAAATGATTTAAGTAAAAAATGTGCATCTCCCCGTCTGACTACCCTTAGCCCTGAAATTTTATCCACTTTGCCCGAACAGAAAAATATTATCCCAATTTTTCATCAAATACAAAAAAATGGGTTTGGGAAATTGGACAAACGCTGAGCACAAAAATCAAAAACTCGAAAAATACTTCTGTACTTTTTTAGATAATGAACCTATCTATGCAAATTTCAAGTTTGAAATCATTTCGGGAAAAAATTTCTGGAAGATATTTTGAAGGCCTCCCTAAAAACATGAAATTTGAAAATTGAAAAAATTTCTGAAAAGAATGACTACAGACACTGAAAAACACCGGAAATCAACTGTTTTAGATGCCAAAAAAAGCTACATTTTGGTGTTTTATAGTAGTTCAACAAATCCTGTGAAAAATTACCGAATTTTATGTCCATTGCTTTAAGGTAGGGCCTTGAAAATGGGGCCGCGTCCCAGGCTCCAAATGTGGATCTAGCCTTCAAAATGTTGTATGGAAGAAGTCAATATTCCTGCTTTATAAAATTCATGTTATAGTTAAGGGATACGCAGACCTAATATGGCATCAGACTGACACAAGCAGGTTCCAGGAATTACCTTGCCTTTTACACTCTTTGACACTAGTCTCCACTCTGCCATATTTGAACAAAGATATCATAGAGCAAAGATCTCCATATAGAAACAAATCGTAGGTCATTATAATAAATCCCCATACGCCGTGCCCCAGTATCGAAGAATATATCAAACTAGAGTTTTCAATTTAGCCACAGCACGGAATTTTATTCAGGTGTACAAACCAGATGTCGCATAGCCAGTATCAATATGTTTTCAAGAAAATTTTTGAACAAAAGCGGCTTCATTTCATATGCAGGTGATCATTCAAACAACCCTCGCATGCTTTAGAAAACAAACGGAAAGTTTCTGTGAAAAAATTGTAAAAGTACTTAAAAATTTTTGTTGATTGTACAACTTTTAATTGAGCCACAAAGAATCCAATGGCAGTCGGCTAATATCCAAATATGAGATGATTTGCATTTTTTTGAAAAGGAGCAGGTAAAAAGGACTATTGAGGGAGCTTTTTCTTACAGTATTAGCCATCGGAAAAATTCAGTTAAACGTATTCTTATCACTTCTTTACTGATAAGAATCTTGTCCTTGCTACCTATCTTGATCCAGCTTTAAAACTGCATTCCTTGCTACCTATGAATATAACAATAAAAAAGTGGAAGATATTCTTAAGCAATAGATGTGGGAAGATAGTATGTTGTAGTACCAAGGCAATGGAAAACAGTTTTCCGCTACTTAGTAACGCAATCTTCAGATTCTTTCTCTTATATCAACAGAATAGGGGACAAGGGATACTGAAGATAATAGTTTTAACTTCAGTTTCGAAAGCTGTTTTTCGGAATTTAAGAGAATAGGCTTGGGAACTGCAAGAAATCTTTCCTCACTGCGTCATATATTAAAAAAATTGAGATGTTATAAAAGTAGAAAATCAGCAATATAAAAATATGAACTATTAAAGAATCAGAAAGTCCGTTACATGGTTTTTCATACGAAGTAAAGGTACTCTTTCAGCATGTTGCTGTCCTTGATCAAAATATTTAATGTTCGCCCCCTTTTCGTGGGAAGTGGAAAGACTCTTCAGAATTGGAGGCACAAATTTGTTTCTCCAAAAAAATCGGAGTTGCCACTCAGAAACGGGTGAGAAATGTTAATGTTTTGACTAAAATTTCAAGAATAGGAAGAACTACAAATAAATAATGATAATTTTTGCTTCAAGATCTTACTTTTAGTAGAAGTAAAGAAGGAATTTTTTAAACAAAAAGTGACAAAATTGTTCATTTATTTGTAAGATTTTTAAATAGTGCTATTATTTTTCAGTGGGTTAAATAAATAAAAGAGTAATTAACAATTATTTCTTTAGCAAATATTAAAATTATAAGATATCATATTAACAATTATTTATCAGGTTTATTAAATATCTAAAATTAGATGATTTAGCAAAATTGTATATATTAAAATATATTTTATATAATAAATATATATATAATTATATAAATATTATATATATATAGTATATATATATTAAAGAGTACTATATATATATAATATATATATATATATATTTATATATATTATATATATAAAGAAATTAAAATAGGAATCGGATCGGAATCGGAATTGGAATGGCAATTTGACTGGGTATTCGGTATCGGAATCGCATCGGCTAAGAAATTTGGAAATCGTCTGCCCATCACCTAATGTTGGACCTGTACATACAATTTATCTGAAATTTGTTGGTGACACGTTTCATAAATTGTATTGGTAAAATTTGGGTATGGTATATTAAACTATTTAATATATATTATAAATATTTAAAATATATGGATAAAAAATATGATAATTTATAATGGAATAACATGTTACTTTTTATGACGATGAATTTTGGAACCTGATAAATTTCCTATCTACGGATAAAGTATTGTTATTACTAATAGTAGTATTACCACTGCTTATTTTGTAACGTGTTTAAGCAGTTGTATTATTTACCAGTATATATACGCACTTTCTCAGAAATTTATAATAAAAAAACGAACACCTGGAATTTATTCTCAAAGAAGAAACTAGGGTAAGTCATAAAATCATAAAAATCAGAGCAAAATGTCATGGGCACAAAACTGATAAAATGCGAATGTTGGAATACAATATACGTCTGCTAATTTAAGAAAAAGTGCGTGACTCACGAATAACATGGTCAATATCGATTTAAACTTTTAGTAGGACAAATCGGAGAACTACAATATGTATCGACTATTAAGAATCGGTAGATTAATAGTAAAACTCAATTAATCATTTTTAAATATTGTAAATTTTACATCAGAATAAAAGAAAACCTGTTTAAAACATGATCCTTTGCACAAAAAAAAAATTCGGTGTTGCTGTCAGAGTACAAAGATGACCCCAACGTTGTAAAAATTTTGCTGGCACTTACAATTTTGGCATTCCACTGGAAACTCCACAATTTTTTTGGTAGTCCTCTAATTGCGGATTTGCGGAATTAAATTGCGGAATTGGAGGATCAATTTATTCTCCTACAAAAATCGGATGCACTCAGAAACGGGAGAAATGTTAATGTTTTTGCACTACAACTTAAGTCATGCTTTGACTACAAATAATAATAATATTGCTTCAAGATCTTACTTTTAGTAAATTAAAGAAGAATTTTTTTTAAAACAAAAAATGACAAAATTGTTCATTTATTGTAAGATTTTTAAATATTGCTATTATTTTTCAGTGGTTAAATGTAAATAAAAGGTAATTAACTAATTATTTCGTTAGATAAAGATAAATATAAAGATAATAAATATAACAATAATTTATAAGGTTTTAAATATCTAAAATTAGATGATTTAGCAAAATTAGGCATGATATATATAGATAATATATTATTATATATATAATATATATATATATAATATATATATACTATATATATATATATATATTATATATATATATTATATATATATTATATATATATATATATTATATAATAATAATATACTATATTATTATATAATATTATATATATCATATATATTATATATTAAATTATATAATATATATATTATATATATATAGTTATATAATATATACTATATATAGTATTATATTTATAATATATTATATATGATATATATATAATATAATATTATATATAAAGGAATTGGCAGTCGGCAACGGAATCGGAAATCGGACATTGGAATCGGCCAATTTTGACTGGGAATCCGTATCGGATATCGGCATCGGCTAGAAATCTGCGGAATGCGCCCATCCATAATTGTTGCTGACTGTACCAATACAATTTAGTCTGAAATTTGTGGTGACACGTTTCATAAAAATTATGGTAAAAATTTGGTAATATTAAAAATATGTATATTTAATATAATTATAAAAAATATTAAAATATATGTAAAAAATATGTATTATAATGGAATTTAAGGTCAAGACACATGTTAATTCAATTTTTACCACTATAATTTTATTCTCACGTTTGAAGTATTTGTAATTTACTACCTCATTACTCCACTGCTATTTTAACGTTGTTTAAGCATGTTTCATTAATATATATTATATATAGCTCTCTCTCTCTTAATAAAAAAAAAACACTGGATTACAATTAAAAAATGTTACCCACCTTCAGTGATAAAATATAACAAATCGAGCAAATGTCAGGGCCCAAAACTTGATAAAATGCGATGTTGGAAATAAAGATACGTCTGCTATTAGAGGAAGAAGTAGGTTTGCTACGAAATATAAATGGTCAAATCGATATAAACTTCTATAGACCAATTCGAGAAGCTAAAATTATTATCGATATTAAGAATCGGTAGATTAATAGTAAAACTCAAATATCCATCTATAATACTGATAATTTTACCATCGAGAAATAAAAGAAAACCTGCTTTAAAAACATGATCCTTTTGCACTCAAAAGAAAAAATTCCGGTGTTCGCGTCGTCAGATACCGGTTACACAGTGGATGGACTCTCATTTGTGTCAATTGTGAGGAAAAAATATCTGCATATCGATGAAACCTCCACAATTTTTTGGTAAGTCTCTATTGAGGAATGATATAGGCATTCGCTAACTGGCAATTCCACAACATTTTCAAATTATCGCAATTGCAATTATCTGGGACTGGCCATTTATATATATCATAGATATATATATATATTATACTATTATATTATATATTATTAGTTATATATAGTATATATATATAATAGTATATATAATATATATATATATAGTATATTATATATATTATACTATATATATTTATAATATATATATATATATATAAGTATATATATACTTATATATATTTTTTTTTTTTGTTTTGTTAAGATGTCACACCACTCACGGGCAGAGCCCTGAAATCAAGGAGGGGGTGTTATTCATTAATAATATAATTATCCAACCATCTTCATTTACACATATTAAATTTTCTTATTTTCTGACTGCCATATCAAAAAATAAAAACATGGTCATCCCTTTTACTCCAAATGATAAATATTTGTGATAATAGCAATATTAATAAGGATTTACCATCTAGTACAATGCTTCATATATTTCATAGGTCTGAGCTCATTCTAGAAATGATCGTAAATTGTATTCAACATTTTATCATATAAAGTAAAGATAACTTCTCATCTTTTAAAAATGTAGCCATTACTCTTGCATCTCCAACCAGCAACATTTTGCATTATTATCTTCACACTCTCTTCAGATTTTTCATCTTTTCTAACCTTTTCTTAACTGGTTTTCTAGTTTCATTCTGGGAAATATTGTCCATTTTAAATATATACATCATTAAATATATATATATAATTATATGGAAATATATAAATATATAATATATATATATATATATATATATATATATATATTATATATAATATATATATATTATATATATATATATTATCCGTATAAGTCGGGCGGGGTGACGTGGGCCACTTTAAGGCTATAACTTCGTCTCCCCACTTTCCCTTTATTACACTTTTTGGATTTTTTTTATCGCAAATCAAGGCCTATATAGGTGCAATGGGACCCAAAACGGAAGAAGTGCTAATTCTAATTATCATAGTTTTATCGTAACATTTAAAATATGTAAAATACTGACCTTGGAGGGGTCAATCGGACCACCATTGAGGGTGAATCGGGCCATCTTTTTTAAATTCCTCTTTTATGTATAAATTCATTTTAATTTTAATTTTTACTAATATAGTATTGTTTATTTATTAAAATTAATATAAAAGAATTAAAATTTCAATAATGATAAATAAAATAAGAATAAAATGTGGTGCCCATTCACCCCCATGATCGTGGGACAAATTTCTAATCACTATTTTTTCAAACGTCTATTCCTATTAAATTGCTGTCATTTTTATTTTAAATTTTTGACTTAATAAAGTGCGTTTATTAATATTTAAATTGGATATCGTAATAAAATGTCAATAATAATATTGCTAATAAATAGAATAAGCACATGTGTTGGCCAAGTCACCCCCATCCAATCAATTTTTATGGAGGGGGAATCGGCAGTTAGGGCCAGGGGATAAATGTTGCATGAACTGTTCTAGAACAAAAGTTAAGGAGAGAAATTTAACATTACTCAACTGTTACACGTGAAAAAAATAATTAAAATCTTCCATAATTTTTCATTTTATAACAAAGTTAAAAAAAAACTCGCTCATTTCATATAACATTTGAAAATTCTTAGATTTTAAGGACATTTTATACACTAATTTTCTATATTTTTGGTTAAAAAATATTATTTCTCTAGAATTAAAGATAATGTAAATAAAGTTGAATTTAACTTACGCGTGGCTATTAAATGAGCCAAAAAAAAATTTTTTTTATTTTATTCCTACATCACCCGCCCGACGCTATTAACAGACTGCCGATATCCGGCACCGTGAGTATTTTCCGGGTTAACTTCCAGCCGGATATCGGTCTATCCGGTACCGGCTAATGTCACTATCCAGCCATCCCTTATAATAATACTTATAATATATATTAATATATATATATTATATTTATATATATATATACGTATATTATATATAAATATTATAATAATATATATATATACATACTATATATATATATATATTATTATACTATATTATTTATATAGGGTGAAATTGCGTTTAAACCTACAAATCAGTATCTACAAAACTACAATAGATACAGGGAAAAGGAAAACATTATTGGAATCCTGGGTAACATTTTAGTGCGGAAATGTAAAAAAAAAAAAAAAAAGAAAAAAAAAAAAAGAAAAAAAAAAAAAAAAATCTCAAAACTACAAATAGCTGCAGCAAAAAGGAATACATTTTGGAATCCTGGTAAATGTAGATATTCAACAATTGTAAAAAAAAAATAAAATAAAAAAAATATATTGTTAATAATTAATAGTTAATAGTGTTAGAGAGAGCCATATTTTGAGACCTTTATGGTTACTCGTTTAAATAATAGACTTTCTTTTAATTTCGCTTTTTTTAACTAAAGATACCCCAAGGGCTTATACCGCCACCTGATGGCAGGGAGTCAAGAGTCTTATCGCCTTCCGGCTAACTACGGAGTTAGACTAATTTTTCCCCCCTCCAGAGGAGGGTCTCCGAAACCCCTGCTCTTTTGGTATTTGGGTGTCGCTAGGGTTCCTCCGCCCCTCCCCTACGGGTATGGAAAACGTCCTCCCCTGTGTTCCCCGTCGGTCGGCGCCCCTTACATTGCCGTGTAATACAGTTTACAAATAATAATATTTTAGGATGTTACATTATTTCCCACGCTAAACACATAGCCGAATATTAGCTTATTCTATTGTTATTTATTTACCTTTTATTATTACGTACATTTTCCTACTAAATTTTTACAAGAATTCCAAAAATGTTTTCTTTAGTAGCTTGTAGTTTTTGAGATATATCTTTTTTTTTTTTTTTTTTTTTCCAGTCTTCCGCAATACAAATTTTACCAGGACTTCCACAATGTAGTTCTCTTTTCCCGTGTTAGTATTGTAGTTTTTTGAATGATTGTAGTTTTAACCAAAAATATTCACCATAGTATTATATACTATATCTTATATATATTATATACCTATATAGAATAAAATATATATATATATATATATATACTATTATATATATAGTATATATTAATATATATAGTATCACAGGGAAAAATATTCAAAAAAAGGAACTCATTAAATTTTTGAGGTAATCCTGAAGTGTTTTATTTGCGACGATCGGCAATGGGTGAAGATTTTCTCCATCGTGACAAATGTTTCAAAGAGTTTCCAATTCGTGATTTTTCTTGATTTTATCGCCATGAATAACTTATATATTATAGTTAGCGAACAAATTCTTTTAGAAGTGCCGCTTTTATGACTTCTTAAACCTTGGGACTGAGAGGATTTAAGGATTTCCTAGTGTGTTTGCTTAAAGGAATAACTTTTATGTAATATATATATATATATATACTATATATAGTATACTATATATATAATATATATATATATATATATAAATATATATATAATATATTATATAATATATATATATTTATTATTATATATATATATATATAATATATAATATTAGTATATTATATATTAATATATATATATACTATAGCATATTTTAATATATGTAATGAGACCTGTGGCGCGCGCCTATAGTATTTTTTTTGAGTGCGCCTATGCGCTATGGCCGCGGACCTGAGTGCGCTTAGCGCCCTATATTTTTGGATCACATCAATTGCGTTCTAGCGACCTATGCGCCTGAATGCGGCCTATGCGCCTACCGACTTTGTCGACGGCGAGTGATGTTCCGCAAATTTATTGCAAAGTAAAACTTTAGCTGCGATAATTAAAGAGCATGCTTTTATAAGGAAGAAAAACACACCTGTAATTAATATTTGTAAATTAAAAAACCGTAAACGTAATATTCTACACGTCCTCTTCCAGCTCCCGATGTCTTCTGTGGTCCATGTGTTTTCCCTAGGAGAGCTCTCTCAGACAGTTGAAAACTCTCTCTATTTGCCTAACTTTTTACTCTCTCGTAGTTAAATAAATACTTGAACAAGTTAATATAGATACAAGAATAACTCATGCCTATATACTGCCGCATCTACTCTTTAAGTCAGCATTCTACTAATAATATAATACTAGTAGTAAATACTATTATACTATAAGTATATCTATTATATATATTTATAATATATATATATATTATATATATTATTATATATATATATATATAATTATATATACTATATATATAACTATTACTCGAGCTACTATATATCACTATATATATACTACCCATCTTATAGTATATATTATATGTATATTATATAAATATATATAATATATTATATACTATATATATATATTATTATATATATTATATTAATACGTATTATATAGGGAGTCGGTGCTGTGCTGGGGGCAGGGGTTGATGCTGTGTGGAGTCCAGAATTTATCTTGGTCTTCCAAAGGATAATCAAAATAAAGTTTATACTTTTAAGTAGTGTTGAAATTGGTTTGCGATGACTTTTCGTGGTAAATTTTCTGCAAACATAACATAAAACATTATGAGTGTTCTCGCAAGACGATTTTTAGCAATATGGTAAATTCCTAATCTTCGCCTCGGAATTGGAAGCACAAAACGGAGAGTAAACCCGCTTATATTTCACCTTGCTCTCGGGGGGGATACCCCGTAGAATCAACCTAGCGACTGAAAATCACGTAATCAAGTGTTAACATACCATAAAAATATACAAGTTTCATCTTAAATATATTAATTCGTCTATTCGAGAAATCGGCAGGCGACGCCGTTATCCCATAACTATTATATATATATATATATACTTATATATATTATATATATTATAATATATATATATATAGTATATATATTATAATATATATAATATGTATATATATACTATAACTTATATAATATATATATATATACTCTATAGTATATATATATATATATAATATATATATAATATATACTATATATTAATATAATATATATATATAATATATATATATATATATATATATAAATTAAAGTAATATCTATTATACGTATATATTATATAACTCATATATATATATACTCTCATGATACTATATATATATATGTATATTAATACTTATATATATATACCTATATTATATATATACTATATATTATATATATATTATTTATTTAATATATATATATATATATATTATTCTATATATATATATACTATATTTGATATAAAGTACTATATATATATATATTTATCCGTATAATAGCTATATATTATATATACTATATATATATATATATATATATATATATATATATATATTTAATATATTTATATACTATATATATATAATATATCTATTTTAATACTTAAATATATATATATAATATATATATATATTATACATATATAGTAGTATATATACTATTATCGTATATCATATGATATTTATATATATAATATATATATAATTATATATTATAATAGTAGATACCCATTCTTATGCCGTCTAATGACGCAGTCGTGCTAGTCTCTTCTCTGTATAGTATATCTACTATATATATATATAAGTTTTCACTCTCTGTTTTTGTTGTGGTTCAAGTTTCCAAGCTTTCTAAGTTATCTAATTTTAAGACGGTATATGCTTTTGTCCTGTTCCGCTATTCTCCTTTTT
>JABUQX010085646.1:0-13459 GCA_015478945.1 Trachelipus rathkii
ATATACATATATATTATTATTATTATAGTTATATATAAATATATATATATATATATATATATATATATATATATATATATATATATATATATATATATATATATATATATATATATATATATATATATATAAAAATTAAATATAAATATATATATTATTGTTAAAAAAATATATATATATATATATATATATTGTTATATATATATATATATATATAGTTATATATAGATATATATATATATATATATATATATATATATATATATATATATATATATATATATATATATATACGAGAATAGCATAAGAAAATTTTATAGCTTGCTAACAAAAATTATATAAACACTGATTTCTTATAGCAAGAAATAAATAAATAAAACGAAATAAATTATATAAAAAGAACCTGGTGCATTTATTATTAATATTATTATTATTATTATTATTATTTTTCGCAGCAATACCTTAGTAGATTTATTTTAGCAACCTAAGGTTCGAATCGAAGCACAATGTTTAACCACTGAGCCACGAAACACGTTGATCTATCAGGAATAAAGCTTCAATACTATTTGAAAAACAATTCCTTCAAAATTTTAAAATCAATTTTATTATTATTATTATTATTATTATTATTATTATTATTATTATTATTATTATTATTATTATTATTATTATTATTATTATTATTATTATTATTATTATTGTTTTGTTGTTGTTGTTGTTGTTGTTGTTGTTGTTGTTGTTGTTGTTGTTGTTGTTGTTGTTGTTGTTGTTGTTGTTTTTTCTACCATTATTATTCATAGAACTTATTATACTTATATTTTTTTTACATCAAAGATGGTTCAAAAATAAAAACAAATATTTCTAACTCACTTGTTTGAAAAAAAAATTAATCAAAAATTAAAAATTAAAATCAAAAATTAAAAACAACGTTTCGGAAAAATATACTGTTTCCATCATCAGGTGAAGTAACTAGAAATATAATTCCAAATAATAATAAAATTCGAAAATGTACAATTTTGCAAAGTTTAAAATCCTAAAACAAATTTAACAACGTCTTGAAAATATATACAAAACTTTAAATATCATACCATTTACAAAACTAGATTTAATTTAGAATCCTTGGACGTCGCTTCCATTATATAATACAAAATCTCTAAATAAATATAATAGTTATAAAGTTTATTTAATCAATTTGTCTAGGGGTAACTAAAATTAATAAATTTAAATAACAGGAGCAAGAAGTTTTTTCAAGGAACAAGAAAGCAATAACTTACCGATTGTATAGGGATATTTTACTAACAAATACATCTAAGTAGGAAAGCAAGTCACAAATCGCTTCACAGCAGAGTACGTCAAAACAGTTGCAGCTTGAACGGACCAGAATCACTATTTAGGGAGGGTTTATATTTATGAATGAATAGTGTTTCTAAATTATGTATTTTGGTTTGTGACTTTGTTTGGGTTAATATATTGAAATTGTTATAGTTAAAGTTATGGTCTGAAGAATGGGAATGATCTCTGATGGAAGAAAAAGCTGGTGAACTCAAGAAAGTTTTTGTACGGGTGGAGACACCTCTGTGCTCATCGATCCTCACAAAAAAATTGGCTCAGACTGCTGCCAATATAAACAGCATCGCAGCTGTTACATGAAAATTTATAAATGATAGAGGAACGAAGAGATGCAGGCGTGTGGTCTTTATGGTTACAGAAAGAAGAGATTTTTCTTGTGGCTGTGAATACCAGATTAATATTCAACTGAGGAAAACATTTCTGCAAAAGGGAACTCAACTCTTTACGTTGCTTTATAAAAATGTGTTCGTAAAAAGGTAACTTAATATATACATTGCATTTAGGTACATTATAAGTCGGAAGATTAGATGAGTAACAGGAGATCAGAAAATCACTTATATATTTGTAAATTAATTTAGTAGGATAGTAATTATTTTTAAAAAAATTTAAAAGAAAATTGAACTCATTATGCATAAGATCAAAAGTGGAACTGAGGTGATAACCTCTGTATATTAGAGTTTTAATACTATTGCATTTATAAATGAGAGGGACATGGCTGAAGAAATTAAGTCCCAAACCTGAAAAGGTTTTCTTACGATAGACGCTTACGGTAAATTTTGGAGTCGATTTCCTAATTAACATATCTAAAAATGGTAGAGTGCCATCCTCCTCCTCCCCTTTTGTAAAATTAATGTTATTCAGTTTGTTATTTAAGTAGTCAAAAAATGGTAAAACTTTGTCTTTATTTGAAAAAAGTAAAAAAGTATCATCCATGAAACGCTTATAGTGAATTGGTTTAAATTTAAACCAATTCACTATAAGCGTTTCATGGATGATACTTTTTTACTTTTTTCAAATAAAGACAAAGTTTTACCATTTTTTGACTACTTAAATTACAAACATGAAATAAAAACACAACTCACAGAAAAATTAAAAGAAATTAAATATACATTATTCGCAAATCATTGACAACAACTGTACTAAAAAAAATGTTACCAAAGAAAAAAAAGAAAAAAAGAAATGACAAGTATATTAACATATCTTCTATTTTAAATTGTCAAAGGAATAACATTGCAACCCGAATCGTTATTGTGTCATAATTTACAAGAAGCTTACAAAATATATTAATATAAAAAAAGTATACTGGGCAGGGCAGGATTACCCAATCAATACTGGGTTAGTATTTATTTATTTATTTTATTATTAATTTTATATAATAATTACTATTAGTTATTATTAAGAATATTAAATTTTTATTATTATTTATTTTTTTATTAAATTAATTATTATTAATTATTATTTTTCTATATTATAATTTTATTTAAATAGTTATTTTTTATTATATAATTTTGAAATATATTATTATATATTTCTAGTAAATTAGTTATTATATATTTTTTATTATTATTATTATTTAAAGACAAATTATTAATTATCTATTTATAATTATTAATTTTTAATACAAAAATTATATCTTATTAACCTTAGCATTTTAGTATTTATATTATTAATTTTATTTTATTATTATTTTATTTTTATTTTTATTATTATATTATATTTTATTTATTTATCAATCATAAAATATTTTTATTTATTTATTTATTATTCTCTATAATTATTTATTAATTATATAATTTAAGTAATTTAATTATTATTTTTTTAAATTAATTAATTAAGAAATGTAGATCATTAAATATACGCTAAATTTTTTATTATATATATAATTACTAGATACTCAGCCCAATCATAACCATTACAACATTTCTCGCTTCATTCACACAATTACAACATTTCTCGCTTCAAGTTCACACACACTACAAATACCTTAATTTGGCCATTGAAGAAGACACTCGTTTCTTCTTGATTCTGATTTCCCTTACTTTATACGACACAGGATCTAACAATGTACCCAATCTCACTTTAGATCAAATTTAAGAAACATGAAATGTAACTATATACCGACTAAAAATGAAAATAAATACGTAGCCTCAGATTAACCAAGATGAAAGGTTACCAAAAAATATTTTCTCCTACACTCCTCCCGGCATCATCTCCTAGGAGTTGACTGCTTCAGGTGGTAGGGTTAATGCCGTCACGGAATGGCCTATTTCTTTTGATACACGATCTTTCTTTGTTTTATGTAATTTCCACTTTGCTGAACACTATCTTTCTTGTTCTAAACCTCACCGACTTTTCTTGGCCGATACTTCGGTGTTTGAGAGTTCCGATTTCAAATCCAACTCTGCTCCTTCTTACTATGTTTATCTTCAATTCTCAGCCAAACGCCATTGGAAATGCAAAGACGTTGTCCGTTCTCTTGTATCTGATTTGGAGTCTTTTGAATTCTTTTTACCTTTGTTTTTTTTTTTTACCATTCTTTCATTTCTTGCCAATCAAAGACTAAATTCATGTGTTCTGTTTATTAGTCTTCTAACTGCTGATTATCCTAAATTCTTCTACTACCCGAGCTCAAAATTAGAACACCTTCTCTATTTTTCTTTCTCTGTCCTATCATCATTCTTGGTTATTTCAATCTTTACCACAGTCAATAACTTTCTATTAGTACTCCAGATACAGTTGGTGAACACTTCTAAATATAATATCTATAACTTAACCTGATGGTTCAGTTCTCTACCCGTATCTCTGATAGTCTTAGACATGAACCCAGCATACTAGACCTATTCTTAACTTCCATTTATTTTTCTATTGCTGTTAGACTCTTTCCACCTTTGTGTTCTTTTGATTATCTTATTATCTCTGTACCCTCTTCTGTCTATTCAAGTCTTTCTCAGGAGTGGCCACCGCCTTTTTCTGTCAAATGATTTTGACACTTCCTTCCAGCGCACGTGGCCCACCCCATCGACCAATATAAATGTCAGGAAAATTGTATTATATGACTTTAAACTTATGCACTAGATTGCAGACCGAAACTGATTTCGTGCACTCTGGTCGAGTCGATTCGTTTTCTATGTGATGAAGTTCTTATCACTTATGAGACTCGTTAATTTTTACCTCAAGGGGCGTTTGCCTTTTTACAAAAAACAAAGGCCCCCCCTTCGCGTCGAGAGATAATTCTACTTGAAGGCAATTACACTACAACCATTTAATCCTTCCCCTCTCACTGTATTAGGAGGAAAACTTTAACTAAGCCTTGGATTAAATCTTCTTGTCGTCGTGCTATCCATTACAGGGACGCTGCTCAAACTAAATTAAATGCATAATATTTGCATTTCTTTCCGCCATTTTTCTAAAAATGTGAACTCTAATTTTATTTATTCTTTCCCTCTCGCGTTTTTATTTGTACTATCGATTTGTACTACTTAGCTGTTTTATCTTTCAACTAAAGCCTGAACTATTCACTCAATCATTTGTCCACAATTTATTTTAGACCGATCCTCCTCCAACAGAAAACAGGGTTTTTACCTAGCATTACAAATTATTGCAAGATCATATTCTTAAGTAATGGATGTACCTATCATTCCTGTGCAATTTTCGTGGGCAAGAATGTGATTTCTACTGTCTCTCTCTCTCTCTCTCTTTTTTCTTCCCCCTCTTCCCCCCCGTGCCCCCTCTCCCCCAAAAAGATTGGGTTGGTTTTCTCCCCCTTCCCAGGTTAACCACATCCTAACAAGGCCCGAACCTGCGAAAAAACAGGTTGAAGCCCGGGCCCCCCCTTTTAAAAAACATTGCCCCCCCTCTCCCTATATCCGTGCGAACTACTACTCCATATCTCCTCTCCCCCCATTACACCGCATAAATTTACCGAAAAATGCCCCTCTCTTCATATCTCTCTCTCGAATCTCCTCTCTCTCTCTCTCTCTCTCAGCTTTCTTAACGTCAAGAAAGTGTAAGGTTTTGAAATTTTTCCTGTGGTGCTCAGATCTTGTGCTTCTAATCTTGTACCATGCATGGTAAACTGTTTCTCCTCTGCCTATCAATTTTAGCTTTCCTTTCTGCTGGAAGCACCCTCTCTTCCATCCTCCACCGAATAACGGGAGGTTCCTCTCAACTTTCTAACTATCGTATTATTTAATCGATGTCTTTACATGGTTATCTTCTTTCCTTTGTCTAACTCTTTTGCTGTTGTTCCTATCAAGGCTTCTGTAATATTCCCTTAGCCCTCTTTCGGGTTTTTTAATCTTTCATTGACACTGACAGATATTAGTCGTTTCATGGCCTATGCCCGATAATATATTGTCGATTCTACTTTTCATAATTCTTTTCATTTTAAAAGACTTTCCCTACATGAAATAACCTCTCCTAAGAGGGTAAAGATAGGGGTTATACCTTGAAGTCATGGGAAAAACACTTGGAAACACTCAGTGCAACCTACACATAGACCTGTATAAATATTTATTATATAGAAGAAATAAATATAATGAAAACAATTCGCTTGTTCACCACATGATTAAATACACAAGAAAAGGCCGCAATCTCTCCACATTACTTTATTCTTTTTGCTTCAACAAAATCTCCCACATAATTAGGACATCTTCTTTGAAAACCCACGACACAAGTCATTCATCCCTGTATGCCAAGTATCTTGCAATATCCAAACACAAGATCTGAGATTAGTTCAATAAAAAGAGTCCCTGAGAGGGGAGAATAAGAGGGAGAGGGGTCATGAGGTGGGAGCGGGATAATATCTCCTTATCAACGGCATCATCACAACAGTCTGTACCAGATATTTCATGATAGCTACCAATGCGTCAGCGTGGGGTATGATCAGGTTTACTGAAGCTGTGTCGCATCACTCCCCCATACGCCTCACTAACCCGTTCCTGGCACCCTTCTCTTAGTTCCATATTTCTTCCTTCCCTGCAAAGCGCTAGTGCAAACACGCCATCCACACAGTCCTTTCTTTCTCTGTTAAACTTTGTGACCACAGACTTGACAGCTGTGCTCACCTCTTTACCCATGCTACCCTACCCCTTCTTTGATAAAGTCTGAATCTAAGATATCCTGGGGACAATCTCTTCGCGTGTCAAATAAAAAGGGGCGATATTAAATTATTCAAAACTCTCCATCTGACCGGGGTGCACACTACTCTAATTGACCTTAATTATCGAGGGGGGGGTTTTCCCTGTTTGGCCATTGATCTAGAAAACCATTTATAATATATATAAATATAAAAAATATATTCAAATAGAATCAAAAACTATAGAATATCCACCCCTAATAAAGGTAAGTATGAGTGTAAAAATAAGGGGTGAGTTAGTGAGTAGGGTGAGTTCCCTCACTATATCCCACCTACCTACTAAGTTACTATACCTACGTTATTTTATTTAAAAGTACATCACCCCCTATTACTCATCGTTTATTTATAATTTATGGTTAAAGTTCTAAAATGTTATTATTATTATGTAGTGTCACATATAAAATAAATTTGGCATATTGATTAGTATATATTATATAAAAAGCCTGTTTCCCTCCATTTTCCCATACCTCACCGGGTTCTACCCTGTCGGGCAAAGAACGGAGCACCCTATTCACGAATTTCCATCCGGGAATATAAAGCGGGAGCTCAACCGATGAGGTTAAAAAAAGCGGCCCAAATCAAACACACGCATGGAGAGAGATTAGTTCTGTAGCTTTAATGGAAAGTTATCTGAAACGGCAAGAGAATAAGGGGAAACCCATAGAGCCATCGCCTTAATACAAAAAGCAGAGAACTCAGTGAGGATTATGTTGCGATACGAGGTACACACAAAAAGTATGTGAGTAAAGATTGGTAAGTGGAAAGTAGTATTACCGCATTTCATATAGTCCGAAAACACGCCCCTCACTATATGCAAGCAAAGCAAACTGAGTCGAATAGGACGAAGAATAATGTTACCGAAACCAAAGAACTCTCAGAAGGGATGCACAATAAATAAGCATAATATTATTATGCTAGAGTTTGTAACCCCAAAGATCGGGTAATCCCTGAAGGCGAGCGTCCCCTCCCTGTGGCCGAATCCGCACGCCAGAGCCAACCCGCAGCCCCCGCCGTTTAAATCCAGGATTGGTATAGTAATTATATAATATGTTGAGGGGGAGAAAAAGAAATAAGGGCTGCTTGATAATATACGCACACATAGCCGACGAGCCAGAGATACATACAAACATCAACGATGCGGTTCTGTTCGCACATTTTTCTCTGGAGAGATTCCCCCCCCCCTCCACTAACGAGACAGTAGCCACTCCCCATCGCGGTAAATGGTTTCCTCAACAGACACATCACCCCGATCCGCCAAGTCTTATAGAAAAGCAGTGTCTCCCATAAGCACGCCTAACGTCGTCATGAAAAAAAAAAGGAGGTTACGTTTCATAGGTGCGCCAGTTCCCGTCTTTTATCGTCATGTGGAGAATATTACTATGGAAAAAGATAAATAACAACAGAAGGTGTTGATTGTGGAGGAAACTTTCACAGTGAGGAGAAGCGACAAGCACATCTTAGACACATCGAGGAAATAAAAAAAAAAGGAGCCAAGAAATAAATGGTAATGAATTAAGATAACACTCACACACACTTCGGGCTTGCAAATGGCTCCGAGAAACGATACTGAGAATATGAGTATCTAAAGAGACTGACACACCAAACATGTTCAAAATAAAAAAGGCCAATCAGCTATCCAGGACTCGAGAAAAATGAGTCAACGGCAGCATGTTTACGGGGTGTCCAACAGAAAAAAAACGAACGAGGCCTGCTATCCCTGTCGACGCCTACCCCCAGCCATGGAGAGAGAACCGCACAAAATCGAATAAAAGATGAGAACACCTCACAAGGGAGTGACCCAGAGCAAAGTGTTATTTTTCAGAGGAGTGAGGAGAGAAAGAAATAAAGAATGGTTTGCTAGTTAAGTTTCCCACAGGAAGCGAAAAAAGAGAAAATAAGATAGACATAATTTAAGGTTCTCTGCAAGTTCCACGAAAATGAGTCAAAAGAAAGAAAAAATAGAGGAGGGTATGTCTATTCACCCACTGTGACCTATCAATAAAAAATCGCGTTAAAGAGATGGAATTTTAGCGTTAGATTGATCTTTTAATAGGAGTATTAAAAACCGTCCGCCATAGTCAGCCCCAAAAAATCACAAAAGAAGTACTTTCTCATATCATAGTTTATAAAGTTTCATGTGGCTGTACAAGGTGGTTTCAAGTTACGTGTGGAGAAAAATAACATAACTGGACGACACAAACACAATCCAGACTCCTTCGGCGAGCTGAGAATAGAAGAAGAGGAATGAGACAAAGGGTTGTGCCCGAATATGTCAGGGGGGGTGGGAAAACTTTCCCAAAACCGTTTGTGGACGGAAAGATAGAACCGTGTATAGTTCCGGATGCGGTTGACGATGAGAGTGCGTCTCTAATTTTGAGAGGAGATGAGCGAATGTAGACTTGAGTGTTGCGGTTGGCGCAAATCAGTTCATATATAGTAATAGCTACCATGTGGTATGTGAAGAATCGGCGGTGAGGCTGCGTGAGAAAGAAAAAAATAAAAAAAAGGTTAGCGGATTGCGGGAGGCAGAGTCCCTGAGTATAATAAATTAACGTGCTGGTTGTCGGTGTACGAGAGTGTTTAAACGGATGCACAGTGTGACACGGAGACTGATTTTTTGAAAATCGAGAGAAAAATAAAACACTGCATTTTGGTTAGATTTCAGAACAACAACGTTCATATATTGAGAGAGAAAAATAATATATATATAAATTTGGAAAAAGAGAAAAATATTTGAGTTTGTTTTGATATATATATATATAAATATTATCTTTTTATTGATATTTATGACTATAATAAAAATTGAAATAAAAAAATATAAAAAAACAATTAAACTACTACATAATATTATTTTATTTATTATTTCTACCAAACCTATAAATTATAAATTATGAGCAGAGGTCAAACAGAGATAGAAATTAAAAAAGATACCAAGAAATAAGTTTATTTATAAAAATTTTTGAATTTTGTGCAAAAATATGAAGGAAACGACTTGTCATATTATAAAATATACCCAGAAATATACGGTATATATATTTAATAAATAATATATATAAATAATAATAATTACTAGGGTAAAATATTTTATAATTTAAAATAATAAGAGAAAGTATATCTATATATGATATATTTTATATATGATAATAATTATTTTAAAATTTGGGTAAAACATTTATATATAATAAAATAAATAAAACAAAAAACAAAAATACTATAATATATATATAAACATATAAAGATAGACTTTATTCATTGAGTATTTTCCGTTTGAATCCTCATGGATATTATTTTATACCGTAATATCAATAAAAAATTATTTAAGAATGAAAATAATGAAAAGATTAAAATGGTTAAAATATTATTTATATATTATATATATTTTCTCACTACCTACCCTACCCTACTTTTTAGCGATTATCGTTACCACATTTTTATATGGGGTGGAATAAAAATAAAAAAAATAAATCTCTTTTTGCAATTAGCAACTACTACCGGAAATATATATATAAATAAATTTTTTCCAATAATGAATAAAAATTCTTAATCATCGAAAAAAAAGGATGATCAATTTTATATTGAAGAATATATATTTTTATATAATACGAAAAAAGTAATAGTAATGATGTTTCTAATAAAAATATATATTTTATATTATAAAAATATAAATAATTTTCAATCAATTACATATCCTAAAATAAATAATACTATAATAAAAAAAAAAATAAAAATAAATAAATAAATTATTATTAATTATAATATTAAATTAGGGTGAGAATACACCTCCCCACCCCCTTAATCTTATTTTATAAGATGAATTTAGAAAAACATTATATAAATAATCATTATATATTATGTGTTTTGGTAATTATTATTTTTTATCATATAAATTATTTTATTATTTACTTATTTTCACCCAGTATCATATAAAATTTCCCTACAAGATAAAAATTATATTTTTTAAAATACTAGATATTTATATATATTATTCCTACTACACTTTTAGTTACCTACTCTATGAGATAAAAAGAACTATTTTTCCACCGGAAAATAAAACTATGAAAATTAATATATATTATATTACTATATATAGTCAATTAATATTAATAGTGTTTTGAATAATTTTTTACCCAAAGTTTTATAAATATCACTTATATATATATATATATATATATATTATTTTATTTTTATCCCGAAAACTCTCAAAAAAAAAACACTAATAAAAAATAGAATGACTATCTCTACTCAAAAATTCACCTGAAATATATAACATTACTTTTATTATATCTCACCTACTCAACCCTACTACCTCCTATTACTCCCTATGAAACCCTACCTGTATATTTATAGGGTAGGCCCCCCTTTTCCTACACAAATACAGTTATATTATATGTATTTATTAATGGGTTTAATAATAATAATACCTATAGTATAGTACTTTGCCTAGGGCTTTCAGTAAAATCCTCATAGAAAAAACGGTCTCACCCCTATATAATATAAATGAAGATTTTGAAATAACCCCCTAATACGTTATTTTCACCCTATAATGACCTTTATTTTATTCAAAATAACCCTCACTATTACCCTAAATCTCCATTTAATCCCCGTTTATTACACTACTATATACCTATGTACTTATTATCCCCCTACTTTCACCGAAATAATTGTTCATACCACTTTCCCCCTTCAATAAGCAATTTTAATATTCCCCTAATAATAATGTTAATAATCTTATCAAAGGGTATTTTTTTCTACTCTTATTACCCCCCTTCTAAAAGCCCAATGGAAAAATAAAAGCCCCCGTCCAATTCCCGTTATTATACCCCTACCTACTTTTTTTCAACCTATTTCAATACTAAAAAAAACCCCTATAAATAAAACCATAATATCCTTTTATGGGTGAGTATTTTTATTAAGCCCTTCCCCTGGGCTTCCTTCTCCCCAGTTCGGTGTTATTTATTTATATTCCATAACTTCTCTTTTGGGTAATGTTAAAAACAAACCCGATACAAGGACCTTATGTAACCCTGTCGCCCCCCCTTCCCCCCAAAAAAAACCCCAATTCTTTAACGGAGGAATATACTTATACCTGAGTCCCTAAGGAAAAAGAACCCCCCCAACCCCGCAAAAATTTTTTTTATATTTTCAAAAAATTCCCCCCAGAAAATCCCAAAATAAAACATTTCCCCTCTTATTTTTTGCTAGATAACCCAAATTTAAAAATATATTACCCATTATATTATTATTCTTTTATTTACCCTCAATAAGATAAAATGTAGCCTAAAAATAATTATAATAACTACTACTTTTGAAACTTAGTTATTTTGTCATATCATCACCTATCCACTTATATACTGACGACATAACACGCTTATTAGGCCTACTTATTATATTTTTCCCGTAGCCCTTTTTTTTATATTTTTGGTGCACCAATAAAATTTATTTTAATCATTTTTTACTCCAACTCACCCTCCTTTATTACCCCCCGCCCCTTTTTCTCCCTCCCACTTTTCATTATTTATCAATGTATTAAATCCTCATTCCTCATAAAAATAATAAGATAAGGAACACGCCTATTTCCCCCCCAACTTAAAAATGCACCCCAATAATTAATTAGTTTACTGTATTAAAATTTTCCCTAAACCCTTTTAATTAAGGAGAGAGTAACAACGCTATTTCCGAAAGGAAAAGTCTTTTACTATGGCTCGGAAAAACCGTCATTACTTAAGTCCTTTTTGAACATTAAGGAGAAGGTTTAAAAATTTATTTATTATATATTATATGTATAATTATTATTATTATCAATTTTTAATAAAAAATTAGTTTATTATTTATTTTATTCTACGAAATAAAAAAAAATTTTCCCCCCCTCCTGGTGGGACCCCCATATAATTATAGGTAATTTTTAGTGTAGGATTTGCTTAGCGGAGAAAAAATAACTAGAATGCTGGAAATATATATATATGTAACATCAAATGGTGAATGAGCCAACTAACGATAAGTAATATAATTAAGCCTCTCCCAGATTTTTAAGGTAGTATTAATTTGTTCTGGCAAAACTTAACGAATATGATTGCTGAAATGTGGAAAAACCACGAATCGCAATCCGGGAGATAAACCAAAGGAATGCTTTTGTGCTCGAAAAAGTATGACAAAAAATGAAGTTCCACCGACGAGAAAATGGCTAATTAAAATCTGTGTGAGCTTTGACTTTATGCGACGTATATTTTGTGGGAGAGAGACCTGCGAATAAAAAAAAACGAAAAAGAATAAGCTTCGTTTAAACCTCACCTACACATAAAAATATATTTTTTTTCTTCTAATCCGATGTATATAAACGAAAAATATAGTCTGGATTAACATAGTCTGACAAAATATATATAAGAAAGAGTAACAATGGGCTTTATGTTCGGATTCATGGAATCGATATGGATATAATAAGAAAGTATTTATGTTCTCACACAATATATAACTATAAATGGTTTTTTTATGGGGGTCGAATCCTCAGATGTCTATAACACACTTTCGTTGCCACAATAATACCAGCCCTCACCCCCCTTTTGCAATCAATATATCCTTATAATAAGAGAGAGCGACGAGGCATGTTATTTATTTGAATAGAAACAGAGATCTATATAGCCCAGAGAGAAGAATATATTAAATTTCTTTTGTTTTGGTTAATTTTACATCTAATTTCCGAAACTAATATTCGTTGTAATGTATATTAATTTTTTCCAGATTAAAATAAAATAGTAAAAGAATGGCTTCACCTCTGCTATAAGAAGCAGAACAAAGATAAAATTTTTCATTACTCCTTGGTTTAATAATAACCGGTTGTAAATTGCTCTCCAATCGTCAAGTCTTGACTTTTGTTCTAAATCAATTTGCGGTACTGTTAAAATTGAATCCAAGGAATTCAGAGCAAAAATTACCACAAAGAAGTTCTTGTTTTCTGGGAAAAACTCGGATTCCTAT
>JABUQX010085647.1:0-17500 GCA_015478945.1 Trachelipus rathkii
TTAATATTATTGGTGTTCCTTTTTCTCACTACCTTAATTAGAAGGACCACATTACTTCTTTTTTAAACAAGCTTCCAAGAGGTTGGGTGTTCTGAGTCGCCTTTAGAATTTCTTCACGAGGCCCAAGTTGCTTACACTTTATAGGGGTGTGGTTGACTCCTGTTTGGAGTATGCCTCACACATATGAGGTGGTTCCACTCACACTTACCACCCAATATATGCTCTTCTTGTAAAGTAGTGGAATCATAGACTTTTACTTCTTCTCTTTCGTCATAAGTTTATTTCCACTATAGACATTTTATTTCACATTAAATCTCTTTTATCACTATTAATTCTCATTCATGTGTAAATTCACTAGTAAAGTAGATACTCGATGCTTATTTTTCTGAACTCATCTAATATTACGCATACCTCCTTCATTGAGAAGGGTTAGTGCGAGACACTCCTTTCCACACAGTATCATTCTTTCTCAATCCAACTCTTTGACCTCAGACTTAACCGCTATGCTCAATCTTGCATGTACTACACTGGCAAAATCTTGAACATAGCATACACCCTTTATCTATTTTACCAAATATCCTTTGACTTACTACTATTTTCTAAATCTTACGTGTTATATACTAGGTGGTAATATGATTGTAGCTACTTTATATATTGGAACCGAGTGAGCTAGTTAAATTTCCTCACCAGACTATTCACTGGTGAAAATTAAGATATTAAGGTGAATTTTTATATAGGAAATAAAATATATTATATTAATAGGAATTAAAATAAACAAATTATAAGAATATAGTATATAATCAATATAAAATATATTTCAGATCTATTACCAATATTTAAAGATATTTATAGTCAATTATATATAATATATTAATTATTATATATATATATTATATATATATAATTATATATATATATTATATTATGAAAATGAGGTTAGAGGATATCTTGCATACCGCATATGCGGATATACGCATCATTTTTTCTGACATCCACATCACAGTATATATACTTACACTATAGTGACATTAATTTTTATTTTACGTGAGAAGCGGATAGTTAAAATTATTATACATTACTTATGAATTTAATAGTGAAGATATAAACTGTGTTAGAATATATAACCTTATAATATATATATATGTATATATTAATTTATATATATATATATATATTCAGAAATTGAACAATGAAATAAGCATATTGCTGAAAGTCGTGTAGTAGTGATGCTACAGTTTGACCGAACCCAGCCTTTTCGATATGAAGGAATAGAGATATAGGTCTGTATAAAACTTGGTAATATTAATATCTAATAATGGTTAAGTCTATCAGAACTTACCGTTGATAATTATTCTAGGTGTAGATTATATTTAAGATGAGGTGAGGTCACCTACCCGGATAGAGCGAGTAAGTCCATGCATACGTACCCTGGTTTTAGCCTCTATATTTTAGGACTTTCCAAACCCGAGATTGACGTTTATTACGCTAACGAGATGGATGAGATCAGAGTGTGAATGCGTATCTCGGCGCAGCTCGAAGATTACGTCAGCGCTGCACGAGCGCGCACAGAGCGCTATTCCTAACATACAAATTATTATTATTATTATAACGTACAATGAAGAATCGATTTCCGAAGGAAATCGTTATCTGAAGTTCAATATAAAAACGATCCTGTTAAGTGAGATCGTTTATTTTGATGAGCGGCACTGTTCGTTCTCGTTTACTCCGACTCGGGTTCCAACTACCTTGGATCGCACTACTCAGGTTCCGATCGTCCAAAATTCAAGGTCCCAGCTATTCCGGGCTCCGGCTCCGGCTTACCGTCATTATCGAGAGCCGCGGTTTCGTTCAGACTTACTATATACTGAGGCTCTCCGGCTATCGAAGAAGTGTCGATAGGGTGATATCAACTTTCTGAGTTGTTTTTATTTAACCCTTTTGCGACTCTCAGCGACTTCCGAAGTTCCAGTCATGCACTTGTCTCGCACCGAGTCTAGACGAGACACATAGAGCACCGCATACGCTGAGTTTCCGTCATATATCTATTAATAAGTTTAGAGGTAATTTCGAGTAATCGGATACAGAGTGATTCAGTGTGCTAGAGTGTTAGATAGGAGAGTGAGAGAGTAAACCACTCACAAGTACTAGCCAGAAGATTTACAGATATACTCATCACTGGTCCCTCCCAAAGGGGACCCACCATCTCTGGGCAACAACTATGACCAATGTGGCAAGTGACGCCAATATTTATAACATAAAATCCTAAACACATTAAGTTATAAGAGTATCGTTTTCTAGAACCCAAAATGCTGAAATTTGGTGAGAGATTCAGAGTTGATGTTACTAGAAACGTTTATAACATAAAATACAGAGGTTAAATTAATTTAGGATGCTGAGATGTTTTTAAATGGAACGTTTGGCTTCGCAGGGACCAGAGATAGTGAGGCAGCACCATGGTGAATCAGCATTAATAAAAAAACGCCAATACAGATATATCAACAGAAACATGTGACAGCGCGTGCATTATATTGACAACTTGTTTATAGATCTTGTAGATTTCGAAAATAATGGTTTCAGCACCATTATTGCGAATCCATGAACGTTTTTTTGTCTTCTAGCACAAATCTAGAGAGATGCGTAGCATCGTTGCTTGTTTTCAATAAATAAATAAATAAAGTGAGGAAAGGAAAAAGAACAACATAATTATTCTTATTTCGATTTCTGTATGTTTAATAACGTCAATTAGTATAATAGTTTTATATAACAGTAGCACAGAATGATGGAATCAATGAACAGGATAACTGCTCTTAAATGCTAGAGGCGTGAATATACACTCTCAATACCATCCTCCTGTCCAGTTGAGATGAATTTTTATTGAGATCTTTGAACGATAGTTCGATAGGGATATTGACCTTCTATTACTCTACTGCCGCTATCTATTGACTACATAACACAGTCTAGTTTGAGATTCAGTTTATATTACATTTTTTTAGCGTAAACATTGTCATATATATGATATATTTTTCTACTTACATACCCTGAAACGAACAGTATAGGAATCAGACTCATAATTATAGCAACTGCACTAAGCCATGACTCTCATAGCCAGATAGCCAACTCTATTGAGTCTATTTTGATCATGACACTAATTTGATCTTAGTTAGATATCTAATTTGATCCTAATTGAGTTACTTTAACGGTAAAATGTTCTCTATTTTATATATTAATATTGTACATGTTTTTAACATCTATCTCTACCAAATGGGTGGAAAGCTTAAATGAGTAAACAGATCAAGCCAGAATCAAGAGTCGGGTCTGAAACGCCTAGCTCAGTTCCCAATGATGATCTATCCGATATGCTATGTGATCTATTCGACCATTGGGTGACAACGGGTATCATATATTTAGGATCTATTGATCTATTGAATACTATTGATCATATAATGATTAACGGTCTTGACTGCTTGATTTGAATGTTTTTATACATACATCACTCGCGAGGTGAGTGCTAAACTTTTTCAGCACTATCACTATCAACCTTATTCACCCTCCTGTCTATTTGTGATCTATTGAAATACCTAATTGATTACATTGATCTATCTTCGATCTCATATTGATCTATTGATTTAAGGTCAAATTTTAACTAAAATTGTCATGTTTTACACTACCTATACAAATAGTAAATCAGTAAATCATAGAGTCAAACAAATCATACCCTTACCTACCTAATTATATATCAGATCTATTGATCTATTAGAATTATACTTATTGAATTATATTTGCTGTACTATTGATCTATTTGAATTATAAGGTCTAATTTTTACTAAAATTGTCTATGTTTTATATACATAACCTCTAAAGCAAGTAAATATATCAGTATATCAAATACCTACATATATTACCACTCAATTTATACCCTCTGTCCAGTTGTGATCTATATTGACTATTGATCTATTGATTTAATGATCATAAATTTAGGCCTATATCAACTCAGAAGGGCTTGAGAGTAGTACGTTATACCCTCTTCGAGGGTTCAAGCCGTCTTATATACTAACCCTTCGGGTATCCCCTTATACACTATATGTCTATATATATATATTATATATTATATATATATATATATATATATTATATATATAATATATAATATATCAATACCATATTATATATATATATATATATATATATATATATATATATATATAATTATATATATAATATATATATAATCATATATATATATATATATATAATATTATATATATATATGAGTATCCATAAGTATAAAAACTCTAAAAACTTAACCATCCGCTATCCACATCCGCCAATCCGCGGATAGTGATTTTAACTATCTCCGCACTCGGATTCAGCAAGCGCCTCATTGTCAATGGAGAGGAGACACGCATCCCCTCGGAAGTCTGTTCTCTTCACGGACGGTAATGCTCCGTCTGTTTTATATTATATATAGAATACTCTTTGTGAATTATCAATGAAATAACGTGATTTAAATTCGTTGAAGTTATAGATACTCAGTTATAGTTAATTATATACTATTGAGATCAAGTTGGAATAACACTGAGATCTTTGTTAGATGAACTGAATGAGTTTTTTTGTAAGATATTTACTATAGAGTTTAATATGACAATTAAGATCGTGTTAGAAAACGTTGTAGCCATAAATGATATTAAGTTTTTGATTGAATTAATGATTCGGTTATTGAGCCCTATAGTTCTTATTGCATAATTAGTTTACGTTCTTTATAATTCATTAGGTCAATTGATGTTATATTAAATACTCGAAAAACGTAAAGTGGATCAACTATATTTGAATGAAAATAGTTAGTCAATTCATAGTTACAGTAAATAGATGGTGGCATATCTATTGATAGAATTAGAGTATCCACTATATTGTATAAGAGGAATTTTGTAGTATAATTACGAGCTTATTAAACCTGTTGCTGATATATGCTACGAAAAGGTTGTGGAAAACATATTCAGTGTATATGTATGACCGTTAGCTACTTTACCTGATCAGTAGGGAAATTTTCAGGATGTTATAGTGTATTATTCATAACTGCGAATGGTATGTAATAGCGTTATTTTGAGCATTTGTACATTATATATTTCACTATCAAGTCGCGAGGTTAATGATTTGTTAGCTTATTTGGTGCTTAAAATCATTGTCTTGATAATAAATAAGTCAAAATAATATTCGTTAGGTTAGTTAATATCTATATAAAGATACATCATTTTTATGTTTATTACTTTTGTCCAAAATGATACTTTAAATATGAACTTGAATCTCAAATAGAGTTCAAATTAGATCATCAAAAGTGGGTTGTGAGTAACCGGGTAGGGGAACTGTCTAACAGGAATTGGATGGAGAGTTTGTAATTACACTGATTTACTAGAATTTATACTAATACATAGATTATTTTAATAAAAGTAAAATTATTACGTATTTTACTTAAACTAGTACAGACTTAACTCATATTATAGAACTTATTTTTATATTGTTATTAGTTAGGTATATATATATTTATATATAATAAATTTTTGTTATTTTATTTGTTATGTATTGGTTAAAAACTTATTGTTATGTTTGTCAATAATTCTGCACTGGGGATATATAGGATATAATTTAGGGCGAGGTGTATGATGAATTTTTGTTAAACTGTTCGAAGTTTGATGTAATCAACTAATCTGTTACGGTCAGCATTAATATTACTTTGTCTCAGTATGTAATGTAATTAGTACAAGGTTTATAATGCTAAATCTTTTGTTAATAATATTTACGTAATGATAATGTAACAGTATAGCATTGATATGTTAGAGATATTGCTTGAAAAAGTGTGACTATGATTTACGTATTGTCAACGATGTGTAAGGATTACTTTATTGTGTTAATAGATTACTCAACGAATGATTATTATGAGTTTATAATGTTAGTTAGGCTTATTCCGCACGACATAAAGGGTTGTTATATGGTATTTTGTTACAGTATGTATATCACTATCATATCATTCTTAGTATCGGAGTTATTGATTATGTTAGCTTTCTTATTGATGGTATATATATATATATATAATATACTATTTTTATACTGTATATATATATAATATATTAGCATACTTTTCCGTATACTTGTATTAATTAAATTAAACATAAGGTTATAAATACATTCATTGTTACAAATATTACTTAGTTGTCAATTGTAAATATTAACGTTAATATGTTATATAGAGCTTATGTTGGTAAAAGTATGAATGGATTATACTTTTGTTTGACATAATTGAGATATTAGTATACTATATATATTACAGGTTGTTAGTTAGTGGAACTTTATAGTTAATGGTTAACTAGTATTATTTCGTGGCATTAAGTTGTGTTAGATTCGTCGTTGTGGAAATTTATATTATTAGTAGAGTAATACCGTGTTAGCTTTATTAATGTGAAAACAATGTTCGTTAGCATATATTCGTTTGGTTAGTATCCAATGAACTTATCTTTGTACTATGTAAATTATATTAATGTTTGAGTTGTTGTTATAGTTGTTGTTATGTTCAGGAGAACGAGTACATATATACTATAATCTATTGAAACTTGAGATATGGCTTTCATTTAGTACGTATACAGTATTCTTGATTTAATCATTTTTCTGGATTTGGTTAAAAGAAAGAATCTCTTCAGTTACATTTAAGCGGTATGTTTTTATATAACTATATTTACTTCTCAAGTAGGATATATAGTTTTTCTCATAGAGTTGATATGATGACACACTATAAAAAGAAACATGAATCCTTCTTTCTTAAACGATAATTCAGTTTGTTGACTATTCATTATATCACACTCAAGGAGTTTCGTTATTCTCACCGCTCATAATCGAAGTGTCATTTATATATAAAATCGTAAAACCGACATGTAGCGTACTGCATACTATTAGCTAGTTAATATATAATCCTGCAGAGGGTCCATCTAATAAGTTATTTTATATATAGCACTCACTATTTATAGTAGATGGATATAAAAGCATAAATCATTTTCCATGTTTAGAGTTTGGTATTTTCTGAAAGGAAAAGCGGAGTAACATAAAAAGAAGAGATATTAAGCCTTAAAAACTTTACTTTATATACGTCTACTTTATAACTCGTATAGTTATTTAATAAAGTTAAGTATGGTTAGACACATTTATTTTTGATAAAAGAAACATTTTAGTGATATTTTTTTCCAGCCGGAACGTTATATATTAATGTTAGAGATATGTTGAAAAAAGGTATAAATAGGTTACGATTTTGATATGTAAATAGTTAAGAATATTCTTACTAAGATAGTTTAAAAAGATTAATCATAGAAGTATAATTTGTTTATAATAAAGGTTAACAGTTTATTATGTTGTGGATAAGTTGTGTTAAGGTATTGTACGTTGTACCTTATTTTCTCATAGTTCTATATAATGATGCTATTACTATTTAGCTTTATTAAGTGACAAACATTGTATTGTTTAGCATATATTTGTTGATAATTAGGATAAGTTATGGTAATTATCGAACTCACATATGTTATTAGATACCATTTTTATTATTTTGAATATAATAATAGTGTGTTAGTTTTAAAGGTAAAATTAACGTTATTATGTTAGAGATATGCTTGAAAAAAGTTAATGAAAGTGTTAGGAAGGTTTTTGTATAAGTAGTTATTACAGATTAGCGTATAGGCAGTTTAGTAATAATGGATGGTGGCTGCCTATATATAATCATGTTTGACTAAACATTGTTTCATAATTATGGCGAATTTATTTACCTTTTCCACAATGTTTTATCATGTTGTCAATATAGGCACCTTCATACTTCTCAGGAATGTGTTCACCGACCTCAAAGGATATAATCCAGTCAAATTTCTTCTTCAGATCAAAAGGCCGAGAGAGATCAACGTGTTTTACAAAGTTTTCAGTATATTTTTCAATTTCAGTACCACCATCATATCCTTCCAGAAATAAAAATTATGACGGTTATATGGTATGTCTTTTTACATAAGCTATAATGGGATAAAACATTGAAAAACTATAATGAATTCTGCTATAAATTTTTTAATTTATTTAGTTTAAGTAAATTTATTTATTAAGTTTAAATTTCTAATTTATTGAAACAGAATTCGAGCTCAAAGGATTTCTAGGTATCATGAATATTTCTGAGTTTCCAGAAATTTGTTTTACCATAAATTAAAAAAAATATATTTTAACAATAAAATATTTTTCTCTTACAAAAAAAAGCCTGGTACACAGGTTTCTAAGTCTGTAGGAACTTCCTTCACTAAGTGAAGAGGAAATTGAGTCAATATTTTATTTAAAAATGTAAAACAATTGTGCCTTTTTATTTTCATCTGCCAATGCAAACCGCTAAAATAAATTTTATTGTTCTGGTCAAGGGCAGATGGAGCAGGCCCTCGGTGCCCACTGCCTTTTGTGCTTTAGGTGGAACAATTATTCCATACAAATTATAAGACAGTGTTATAATAGTGTACCATTCATGATTACAGGCCGCTCGATCCAGTAGATTACATTGCTGTTACTCTTAGTAATACGTTAAATTCTTCCAGCTTCCTCGTATAGTAAAGAATATTTAACTTAAAACAACTTCTACATTTTATTAAATTAAATTTTATTTTTAAGTAATTATATATATATATATATATATATATATATATATATATATATATATATATATATATATATATATATATATATATATATATATATATATATATATATATATATATATATATATATATATAGGTGAATGTAGGGAATAGACGAAAAAATCTCCGCGATGCGAGCAAGCTTGTACGATAAGTTCTTTACCGAAACGGAAAATATGGCAACAAATTATATATATATTACATGAAATATATATATATAATAATATATAAAATTAAAATATATATATATATATATATATATATATATATATATATATATATATATATATATATATATATATATATTTTTTTATATATTATATATATGTATATATATATATAATAATAATAATAAAATAATAGCAATCAATAATAATAATATATATAAAATAATATAATTTTTAATATGATCATTCTATAGAGCAGCGGTCTCCAAACTTTTTTGATCGCGTACCCCTAAAACGAAAATAATTATAAGCTGTACCCCCTATACAGGCCTATAATATAATATAACAATAATATATATATATATATATATATATATATATATATATATATATATATATACATATATATATCTCATCTCATCACTCATATATATGTATATATATATATATATATATATATCAAACAAAAAACCCAATATTGCATTTTTCTTGGTTGCAATAGGGTCTGTATGACAGTTAGGTTAGGTTAGGTTAGGATAGGTTAGGTTAGGTTAGGTTAGGATAGGTTAGGTTAGGTTAGGTTAGGTTAGGTTAGGATAAGTTGGTTAGGTTAGGTTAGGTTAGGTTAGGTTAGGTTAGGTTAGGTTAGGTTGGGTTAGGTTGGGTTAGGTTAGGTTAGGTTAGGTTAGGTTAGGTTAAGTTTATATATAAATATATATATATATATATATATATATATATATATATATATATATATATATATATATATATATATATATATATATATATATATATATATATATGCTATATATACTATATATATATATATATATATATATATATATATATATATATATATATTTATATATATCATTTTTCTATATTTTATATTAATATTTATTTATTATTTTTATATTAATATTTTTATTTTTTTTATACTAAATATACCAATCTATAAAAGAATGATAGTATCCATAACATTTTCTTTTAAAAAGAATATACATATTTAAATCTCTATTCTATCTGTTGTATTTTAAATATCTTATATCATAGCATGCGTTCCCAATTATCACCTAACGTATATAGACAAGATTCACTGGCTTGCATCACTGTTCTAATACATTGCGAGACGTTACGATTTTTAATAGACTTTCAATTATTAATTAATTAAATCAAATTTTATAAATTGAAAATAAGATTTTAATATTTTATAGATAAAAAGCTGCATTTTGTTTAAATAAACTTCTCTTCAAACTATCTTAATTTTTTTCCTCATTTTCTTCTATTTTCGACATTCCAGGATAGGGTGCATGGAATCTATTTTTATTCTTGGGGGTGCGCCACTAAAAAAATTGAACCACTGGACTCTAGTCTAAACATTAAAAATCTCTCTTTCGTAATGCATGGGACATAAGTAGTGACCAGTACAAAAGAGCCCGAGTTACAAATGTTGCAAAGCAACATTTTGCTGTTTATTGCAATATATGTACGCGCGCGTACGTTCATGACGAAGTCATGGCAGACGTGGTATTTTTATATCGATATATATATATATATATATATATATATATATATATATATATATATACTATATATAACAACAGCATATATATATATATATATATATATATATATATATATATATATATATATATATATATATATACACATACAATTACCCCCACCCACTTTTACCCCATCCCCCTTTGGCTATTTATATACATACACCCGTGCGCACCGAAGGTGCGCACATACGAGCGTTGGTTCATGACGTAGTCATGAACGTACGTGAGTTGTTATTTACATATACAATTACACATACACATTTACCCTCTCCCCTTTCGCTTACCCCTCACCCCCTTTCGCTTCATTTGTATCTTTGTTGCCATGGCTACTTCGGTTACCCTGCCCCCCTTTCGTTTCTCCCGCGACATCATCATCATTTGGTTCACACACACGCGTTCGCGCCCCGCCGGGATTGATCCGCCGCACTTTCGCACTTTCCCACCGCCTTTCGCACCGCCTCCCGCTCCGGTCACTCCGGCTTCGGCCCCGCTTTTGGTTCGTTTGCATTTGGGTTGTCATGTCAGGCAGCCATTCACCATACATATGAACTTTGCTATGAAATATTAAACATTTTAAGTATAATAAAATTTAAGAAATCTGTTAAAACATATCTTTACACACCTAAAAGCAGTAAAACAGTAAATCAATAGCGCAAATGCATAGCAACAGGGAAATAATAGGCTTCCTGCTTTACTGCTTTACTGTACAAAATTTTCATATTTTAATATATTTGTTGAGACTATTTTATTAAAAACATATACTATATATATATATATATGGTATATTAATTAATTGATCAATTATTTGATTAATTTTAAATCACTCTTATTTTAATTAATGTTTTATTGTTTTTATTAATTATAATTTTATTTATTTTCATTTTTTTAAGGTCTCGGACACAAAGTTGTGGCTGTTTCCTGCCTGTAGGCAAAGGGATGGACAAAAGGCTGTTTTCATTTCAATTGGAGAGGCTGTTAATACAGTTTGTTTATTATTATTATTATTATTATTATTATTATTGTTATTATTATTATTATTATTATAGTTATTATTATTATTATTATTATTATTATTATTATTATTATTATTATTATTATTATTATTATTATTATTATTATTATTATTATTATTATTATTATTATTATTATTATTATTATTATTATTATTATCCCATCCTTAATAATACTGCATTTTTCTATTTTAGTCCTTCGGACATTTACTGTTCTACTTTATCATTATTTATTATTACAATTTATCACCCTTTCAGCCTATAGTTGTTATATTCTTTCTGCTTCCTCTTCTTCTTATTATTATAATCATTATCATCATTATTATTATTATTATTATTATATCCACCTTCGACCAACTACTGCATTATCATTTCCCAGATTATTCTTATCGATTGTTACAATTTATCACCCTTTCATCTTTTAGTTATTATATTCTTTCGCTTCATCTTTAATCATTATAATTATTATTATTATTGTGTGTTTGTGTGTTTTTTTAATCATTATTATTATTATTATTATTATTATTATTATTATTATTATTATTATTATTATTATTATTATTATTTTCACCTTTTAAAAGAATATATAAATAAAATAAAATGGAGGATAAGGAAAGAGTAGTATGAAATAATTTTTATTTAATAAACGGCTAACATGTACGAAATAATAATAATAATTTATTTATTTAAATATGAGCATAAAAGAAATAATAAACAGATTGTATATAATTATATATATATATATATATATATATATATATATATATATATATATATATATATATATATATATATATATATATATATATATATATATATATATATATATATATATATATATATATATATATATATATATATATATATATATATTTTTATATAAATATATATATATATATATATATATATATATATATATATATATATATATATATATTACATTATATGAAGTGTATCACGCCCCGAAAACCTTGAGCGATAGTGCGAGCGCTTCCGAGGATGAGGTTGCGTTTGTTTGAAGTATGCCTGAACCTCTTGATGGAATTCAGCAGTGAAACTTCCCCTACATTGTTAGCTCTTATCCTCATATCGGGTACTCTCACCTCCCTGTAGTGCGTCGTGGTGATCACGTGAGGAAGATGCGTATCGTCACGCTGATGAATCTCCCCATGTATGGTCGGTTCTCCACCAGGATCCGTTAACTGTGAAATGGCTATAGCTGTTGCGTCGGTGTCTTTAATCTGATTGTAGTATGCGTTGTCATCGTTTAAGACCATCCAGTCGCGGTTCTTAGTCTTCTCTACATCCTTCACCATTTTGTCCATGCTTATTTTCGTCATGCCTTCGAAGCTGATGATATTCTCAGTATCCCTATTCAGCGTTAACCCTTTAGCTTTAAGTATATACGAAAAGCCTCCATCCCTCTTTCTCAGTCTCAGAGCGTACGATTTGGGGCCTGTACACACGAAGCTATCGGCTGTTACACCGGGGCCTATCTCATCTGTCAGGTTACCGAGGAACTTACCGGTGGGTGGTACATAATCTTTGTCTCTTGCGATGAAGATACAACTGTCGGTATCGCAGTAGAGAACGCGTTGACCTACAGAATCTAGAAGTCCATACAGTTCCACACGGGCATAGCAGGTAGTGAATGCAGCCACAGCTACATTTGTAGCTTTAGCCGTCTGATTCGCATAGTCAGTATGCGTCACCTCGACAATGTGATGTTCACCAGCAACAATGATATTGCGTATTTCCAGGTCGGCTCTATTCATCAGTTCCCATACTTGCTCATAGCTTGAGCAAAGAATATCCTCATTACGTGGAACCCTCTGGGCTAGCTTACCCCAAAGAGAGTTCAGGAAGAGTTTAGCTATGTAACGCATGCATGGGTTAGGCTTGATATTATCAGGATTTAAAATGACGCCTTCGATTCTCTTGAAGTCGGCCAAGAACTGATGAAATTCAGGTGATGCCTTAGAGGGGACACCGTCAGGAAGACCCGAAGCTTCAGTCTTCCACTTTAGGAAGGTCTCCACATATTTGCTGAAGATATCATCAGACTTCTCGAATTGCCAGATTTCATAAAGTTTCGTGATTTTATATCCCTTCAGCAGAGCAAGTTCTAATTCAGGACTGCAGTAAACACCCTTAAGCATGCGTTGATTGTCAGTGTGCATGCATTTACCTTCATAACCGGTTTCACTGCATGTTCGACACAGTGTGAAGATGAGGCGGTCTTCATAACGACTGGGTAGTACAGGGGTGTATAGCTCTTTTGGGGGTAGTACGCTCACGTATGATAAACCAAAGTAAGTGCTGTTAATATCTTTCACGAAATCATTAATTGAGGGTAGCTCACGTCCTGTGAGTTTCGTAGGTAAACCTGCAGGAAACGATTTAGTTTTTTGTACATAAGGCTAAAGAGACGTGAAATCGAGGTAGTGAAGTTTCACTCCATCCGTGGGTGGGAAGTAATATACGAAAGGCTCAGTGCGTCCACCGTATAGAGCGTCTCCTACAACCAAACGCTCGTTTGCCATTTCATTTCCTTGGGTTTGTACATATAGGCCTAAGTTTTCAATACGTGTCTCATTCGCCTCGTTCACTATGGTCGCTTCACAATCCTGTTTCATCTTGGACCATTCACAGCCCCATACCCTTACAACCTCGAAACCAGCGTTCTTATAATCCCGTTCCTGCTGCATGGTTGTAGTGTACCGATCGAGGCTGGATACATCACCAATCTTAGCCAGGGCACTATCACACGACTGATGACCGTGCCATACACAACCATGGAAGAGGAAGACAACTTTCTTCATAGGAGAACCGGGTCTTGGAGGCTCCCGTCGAACATTCAGTGTTCATTGACATTAATATGTTTTTGAGTAACGAAGACGTCCCCGTCGATAGGTGTGTATTCTGCATCAGGTACCTTCAGATAACCGTCGGGTCTGAGGAATCTATTCTTTATCTTAAATTTTCGCTCCCCACCATTCCTAGCATGTTCAATTCGTTGGCCAGTGTACAATTTCATAAAGTTTAACCATTAAACCCCCTCATATGAGTAATTACCCTCATCGGATCGTCCTATATGAGCCAGTGACTTCTCAGGCATAAACCACATCTTGAAGATAGTAAAGCAGAGGGACGCAATGGTAGCTCAATCATCAATGCAGTCGATTTTATAATCTCTCAGGAATATGCCTCTGAACTTTTCAAAGCTGCGGCGTAAAATGTTCACATCCTGAATACAGTAGGTTGTGCATTCGGCATTGAGATCATACTCCTTGTTATTAAAGTTATTATACCATTTTTCAAAATCTTACTTCTCGCCGGCACTCATACGGTCTACCTCGAACATTGTTCTATCGGGTATTCGACCCTTATAATTCAAGGTATCCCGAGTAAGGAATCGTCTGGGAAGAATCCCTTAACCAATTCACCTTTAAGATCCATACACTTCGGTAACTTCTTCAAGGCGCAAGGAACAGGTTGATTGTCTCTTTGAAGTGTATATTTACGATTAACGACAGCGTTCTCAGTTTGGTCCCTCTTTTCACAGGATTGGATGAGATGATAATGGTCGATAAGAAAGGTAATCACAGGCATGATTGTATACACATCCACTGCGGTGTATGCGGTGAAAAATATGGAGCAAACGGCGATAAACATGAATGTTATATGAAGAAGATTAAGATCCCTACTGCTGAGACATTGAAGAAGAAACAGGTGTTCACCTTCTACTACGACATTGAAACATTCAACAATCAACGTGTAGATGCTAACAATCGTACTGTTACTGACATGATCCCTTATCTTCTAGTGAGTATGTTAGTGTGTTACGACTGCGGTGAGAAAGAGCTTGGCGACGAACAGTGTGGGAAATGCGGGACTTGGAGCACGGAGATCTTTAATCTGAATTTAGAAGCAGAAGGAGATTACCAGAGATGCCCGGTCGATCAATTCATCAACTACCTCTTCAAGTTCTCTGAGGCACACAAGAAAGCCGAAATACTAGTTGCTGCACACAATGGGGGCAAGTTTGACAAGCAATTCGTATATAGCAAGCTTCCAATCCTGTGAAAAGAGGAGCCAAAATCATTACGCTTACTGCCAATCGTAACATACATTTCAAAGACACCCTCCTGTTCATGCCTTGTTCCCTGAAGAAGTTACCGAAGTGTATGGATCTTAAAGGTGAATTAACTAAGTGATTCTTCCCTTACAGATTCCTAACTCGGGATACCTTGAATTATAAGGGTCGAATGTTCGAGGTAGACCGTATGAGTGCCGGCGAGAAGTAAGATTTTGAAAAATGGTATAATAACTTTAATAACAAGGAGTATGATCTCAATGCCGAATGCACCACCTACTGTATTCAGGATGTGAACATTTTACGCCGCAGCTTTGAAAAGTTCAGAGGCATATTCCTGAGAGATTATAAAATCGACTGCCTTGATGAATGCGCTACCATCGCGTCCCTCTGCTTTACTATCTTTAAGATGTGGTTTATGCCTGAGAAGTCACTGGCTCATATAGGACGATCCGATGAGGGTAATTACTCATATGAGGGGGTTTAATGGTTAAACTTTATGAAATTGTACACTGGCCAACGAATTGAACATGCTAGGAATGGTGGGGAGCGAAAATTTAAGATAAAGAATAGATTCCTCAGACCCGACGGTTATCTGTAGGTACCTGATGCAGAATACACACCTATCGACGGGGACGTCTTCGTTACTCAAACACATATTAGTGTCAATGAACACTGAATGTTCGGCGGGAGCCTCCAAGACCCGGTACTCCTATGAAGAAAGTTGTCTTCCTCTTCCATGGTTGTGTATGGCACGGTCATCAGTCGTGTGATAGTGCCCTGGCTAAGATTGGTGATGTATCCAGCCTCGATCGGTACACTACAACCATGCAGCAGGAACGGGATTATAAGAACGCTGGTTTCGAGGTTGTAAGGGTATGGGGCTGTGAATGGTCCAAGATGAAACAGGATTGTGAAGCGACCATAGTGAACGAGGCGAATGAGACACGAATTGAAAACTTAGGCCTATATGTACAAACCCAAGGAAAATGAAATGGCAAACGAGCGTTTGGTTGTAGGAGACGCTCTATACGGTGGACGCACTGAGCCTTTCGTATATTACTACCCACCCACGGATGGAGTGAAACTTCACTACCTCGATTTCACGTCTCTTTAGCCTTATGTACAAAAAACTAAATCGTTTCCTGCAGGTTTACCTACGAAACTCACAGGACGTGAGCTACCCTCAATTAATGATTTCGTGAAAGATATTAACAGCACTTACTTTGGTTTATCATACGTGAGCGTACTACCCCCAAAAGAGCTATACACCCCTGTACTACCCAGTCGTTATGAAGACCGCCTCATCTTCACACTGTGTCGAACATGCAGTGAAACCGGTTATGAAGGTAAATGCATGCACACTGACAATCAACGTATGCCTAAGGGTGTTTACTGCAGTCCTGAATTAGAACTTGCTCTGAAACAAATCGGTTCTTGACCGACAGCGTCGAGAGCGACCGGCCACAAATCTGATAATATCAAGCGCCGGCCGACCGCTAAACGCGAACTGGCGAGGGCGACAACTCAGAAGAGATTCCGCTGATGAGAATTGCTGCCAGCCCCCATGTTGGTATGGTTCTGATGGTGGGAGCCGACCTGAAGCCCTGTGACGCGGAGTTGGCATCGCTGTTGTCGGGTGACGCGACATGCGAATCGACGGCTGGGCCCAGCCGCTGCCCACACTGCGCCTGGTGTGGTATGGACTTCTGCAGATTCTGTGGTCAACGCGTTCTCTGTTATCTTCATCGCAAGTTAAGGTATGTACCCCCACCGTGACTTCTCGACGGCACAGCGAATGACAGTCCAGGTGGCACACTGGCCTGGGCATGCAGGCACGGCTAGGCAGCCATGCGCGAGGATGAGAGCTTTCTGTGTTCGTCAAAGGGTGCGCGGTGGACCACTGGAGTGTAAATCAGCTGGTATGGCGTGAACAAAAGTAGGGGAGACGCCTGAAGTTCCCAATGAG
>JABUQX010085647.1:20000-33276 GCA_015478945.1 Trachelipus rathkii
ACCTGACGTGAGCTAAAGAAGATCTACCGTTTGCTACGGAAGATTTTCATCTTCCCAAGAAGAATAAGGTGCGTCAGTCTGACAGTGAACCTTTGGCAGACCTCCCCCGCTCACACTCGGGTGGGGGTCACACAGGATTTTGATTAGGCGAAAGTATAATTCGAGACTCACATTATGCATGATATTAGTGCTAAGTGAAATTGTGAATGGCAGGAAGGTGGCTGGTGGAATTGTTAAATCATTGGTGGATGTAAGGGGACTAAGTCTTGAATGCTGCTAGGGTCTTACATGAGGGTATGATGTTTTTAATAATAATGATAATGTTGAAATTTAATATACAAACCAATAAATTACCTAAGATACCGTAATTAATGTCATATTCAAAAGCTAAAATTAACATTGATATGTTAGACATATGCTTGAAAAGGAGGGAACAAGTTAAGTTTTATAGGTAATGTTTGCTACTTTACTGTTTAAGTATGGAATTTTGTTACTGTTAGCAGTTTATTCGTTGGTCAGATGGTAGATAGGTTAGGTTATGATAAAATTTTCGCTAGTTTTTGTTAAAAATATTACCATGATAAAATTTTCACTATCTATATATATATATATATATATATATATATATATATATATATATATATATATATATATATATATATATATATATATATATATATATATATATATATATATATATATATATATATATATATATATATATTTCTTACTGTTTTTATCGGTTGTAGTGAACTGTCATTAAAAATATTTCAGCATCATGGTTGGTTCTCAACGTAGAGAGGATGAATTAACCAAGGGTAAACGTCTGATCTCAAAGTTTGAACGATTTTTATTTTATTTTAATTTTTTAACATTTTTTTTTTAATTATTTATTTTTCATTATTTATTTATATATTTTTATTATTTTTCATTATTTATTTTCAGTAATCAATAAATAGATACAATACTCGAGAGAAGCATTGAAGACATTCGTAAAAATATATATATATATATATATATATATATATATATATATATATATATATATATATATATATATATATATATATATATATATATATATATATATATGCTATATATATATAGATATATATATATCTATACATATATAGAACTAAACATTTATATGTTATAGGCTATGATAGATCGAACGAACAATATTGTGTGTGTGTGTTTGTGTGTGTGTGTGTGTGTGATTGTAGGTATGTGTTTTTGTGATTGTTGGTATGTCAAAGTTAATAAAAAAAACGCTATGATACTATTATTTTACTACTACTACTACTACTACTACTACTACTACTACTAATAATAATAATAATAATAATAATAATAATAATAATAATAATAATAATAATAATAATATAATAATAATAATAATAATAACAATAATAATAATAATATCAATAATAATAATAATAACTAATAATAACACTACTAATATAAGCACTCTGCGCTTTTCTTATTATTTTCTGGGAACCCCCTGCAGGGGGGTTATCAAACATCCTTGGGGTTGTGAAACCCTCATAATCTTATAATCAAGTTCTATGGCCTTATAAACATATACATTGATATACCAGTATTGTATTATCAAGCCTATGTTTACTAAATCTGCACCGCACCGGCTCCAGCACCGGTGCCGACACTGGCTCCGACTCCTCCTTACTCGTTCCTCCATCTTCTTCTTCTGTTATGCATTCCGTGCATTTCTTCTGCTAAGCACCCTGTGCTTTTCTTCTGTTTTTTTCTGGGACCCCCCGGGGGGGTCTTCAGATACCCTTTAGGAACTTGAAATCCCCATAATCAAGTTCTACGACCTTATAAACATATACATTGATACCTATATGGTATTATTAAACAAATGTTTACTAACACGGCACCGAACCGGCTCCAACACTGGTACCGACAATGGCTCATTTGCTCCAACACATGAAACTTTTTATTCCTTCTTCTTCATCTGTCCTCCTTCTTCCTTTCTCCATCTTCTTCCTTTGTCTTCTTCTGTCACGTTTACTGTGTTTTTCTTCTTTATTCAGGCGGAACCCCTTTTCTGGGGTCATCGAGCACCATTGAGGGTTCTGAAACCCTCATATTCGAGATCTACGGCCTTATAAACATATATATTGATACAATGTTGTATTATTAAACGAATATTTTTCTAACTCGGTACCGCCCCGGCTCCAGCACCAGTGCCTTCAATGGCTCATTTGCTCCGACACTTGAGAGTTCTTCTTATTCCTTCTTCTTCATCCTTTCTCCTTTTTTCCTTCGTCTTCTCCTTCTCTTATGCACTCCAAGAATTTCTTCTTTTATCTTGGAACCCCTTCCCGGAGGTTCTCAAACACCCCTGGGAGTTCTGAAACCCTCATAATCAAGTTCTATGGTCTTCTAAACGTATACATTGATATCAATATTGTATTATTAAACGGATTTTTACTAACTCAGCACCACATCGGCTCTAGCACCGGTGCCAACACCGACTCTTACTCTTTCTTAGACTCCTTTTCCTTCCTCCATCTTCTTCATCCCTTATGCACTCCATGCGTCTCTCCTCAACCATGCACTCTGTGCTTTCGAATGGGAACCCTTCCTGGGGCCCACAGACACCCCCTAGGGCTCCAATACCCTCATATTCAAGTTCTATGTTTTCGATAACATATATTAGGACACCTCATTTGACCAATTATGTGTTTGTAGCCAGATTTCAACTCTGGCTCCGGCTCCGCCTCCGGCTCAGGGCTCCGACACATGAGACTTTTTCTTATTCCTTTTCCATCTTTTCTCCTTCTTCCTTTCTCCATCTTCTTTTTCCTTTGTCTTCTTCTATCACGTACTCGGTGATTTTGTTCTTTTTTCAGTCGAGACCCCCTCCTGGGGTTGCCAGACACCATAGAGGGTCCTGTAACCCTCATATTCGAGATTCACGAGTTCGATAACATATATAAAGACACCACATTTGACACATCATGTGTTTGTAGCCAGATTTCAATTCCGGCTCCGGTACCGGCTCATTTGCTCCGGCATTTAACTCAGGCTCCGCACTTTAACTTTCCCTTCCTTTTCTATACACTCTGTGATTTTCGTCTACCAAGTCTACCAATTCCAAGTTTTGGGGCTCAGCCCCATCCTTATAGGGGCGTAGCGCCACGAAAACCCGACACAAGTAAGGGGATGTCACCATCAAATGGGGTGCCAAGTTTGGTGGAGATACCGTGTAGCAAACCCCACCCGTTGCTAGCGACGTTGCTAAGTGCGGTGTGGTGTGGTGTGGTGTGGTTTATTTGTTATTTATTTATTTATTTTTTTTATTTTTATTATTTATTTATTTATTTATTTATTTATTTATTTATTTATTTATTTATTTATTTATTTATTTATTATTTATTAAATATTTATTTATTATTTTTTTATTATTTATTTAATTATTTATTTATTTATTTACTTATTTATCTATTTATTTATTTATCTATTTTATTATATTTATTTATTTATTTTTTTTTCATTTCAATCTTAAATATTAAAATTAAAATCATTCTATTCAACCTTTCAGGTTGAATAAGAATAATTAATGACACAGGTCAATTCTCTCTAGTCACCTTTTCCGAGTATTTATATATACACAGAAAAGGTGCGGCGAAAGTGTAGCATTGCCAATTGCGTGTCGTAAAAAGCTACTAAAAGGACAGTAGTAGCTGGGTTGAGGTCCCACTACCCCTTATTTCCGCTCCAAGAATGTTTATACATGCCTCGGGCCAGGTCGTGCTGGCTGTCAAATACCTTGTGTCTATCGGCGAAACAGTTTGAAACATGGAATGTTAGAGGAATAAATGGCGAGGAGAAGAGGAGAGAGATGATTAATGCATTTAAAAAGGGCAAATATCATTTGCTTGCTGTGACTGAAATAAAAATGGAAGGAAGTGGTGAGGACGAGTGATGTAGCGTTTAATATGTGTGCTGGAGTGGAGATGAATGAGGGTTGGGGGAGAGGAATTGCAATTCTGACGAGTGATTTGTGAAACAGAGTTATGGTGAATTTTGTTTGTATGAGTACTAGAGTAGTAATGATTAATTTTAAATTTGAGAAGATTAATAAGGTATGTGTGTGATTGTAGCATATGATCATTTTGAAGGGGATGATGGGGACATTGAGAAGAGTGAAATTTTCTGGAACGATCTGAACGATGTTTTTAACGGGGTGAGTGGAGTCTCCAGAATAAAGTGTTGGGAGACTTGAATAACTAAATAGGTAATTGAATGATATGAATGGTATTTTAGCCTTATGAGAATGAGAATGGTAGGAAAGTGATTAATATCTGAGAGGGGAGAGATATGTGTGAGAGTAACACATTCTTTCGATTACAAGACTATCCATAAGTTTACTAGAGTTGGTGTAGGTAGGGATGATGTCGAAGTTGAGTATGATTTTTTTTCTATTGGTAAAGAAGATATTGAAATATGGGATGGATGTAAATTCAATAATAGTATGAGGATGGCAATATCAGATCATTATATTGTTTTATGTAAAATTTACATGGGGATGAGTGGAAGGAAATGAAAAAGAAGGAAATGTGGTGCATATATATATATATATATATATATATATATATATATATATATATATATATATATATATATATATATATATATATATATATATATATATATATATATATATATATATATATATATACCTTATACCTTCTCTATGACCACCCCATAATGAAAGGCCACACCGCGCCCAGGTACCCGCCGACGCAACCGGTCCTCCAGAGATACTCCAGGGATGTTATGTTCCACGTTGTTCTGTGTTGAGAATTTTTTAGACGAGAGAAAGAAGTGGGATGTATAATCCGGAACTGGTTATAGTTTTGACAGATGCTTGTGGTGGTTTGGTTAAGGTTGAATCTGTGTTTGAAGTATTGCAATTTAGGGTGATGGCCGCATCTTATCTTTGACAAGGATGACTGACTATTTCTTGGTAGTGAGTTGAATTCTGGTGCTATTTCTGGTGGGTGTTTTGTTTAAAATGTTGTTTGGTGGTCTGCGTCTTAAGTGGTTTTTCTGTTTAGTGTCGTGTGGATTTTTTTGATGTTGTTGTGCTGTGCTTGTTTGGTGGTGGTGGAGTGTTGTGTTTAGAATTTGTCTGTAATATAGCGCTGGTGAAGAAAGAGATTGTTTGAGTCTGTGTTGGGTAGGGTTAGAGAGTGCAATGTGGCATGGGTGTTGGGGTGTTTGGGTTTTGGAAAAGATTTGTGTGCCTATCATGTCCAGGTGTGTGTCTATGGATATAATTTTGGTTTCTTCCGTGTAGGCGCTGTTGTGGTGTTATTGATGTGCCTCTGTTATGATTCTTAGAACTTTGTTTTTGTGCCGCTTGGAGTTTCTTTATGTTATTTTTAGTCAGTGGGTGCCAGATTGGAGAAGTGTAGTTTAGAGTGGTGGTGGATGTTGGTTGTTTGTGAAGTCTGTGCCTGCGATGGTTCTTAATATGCTTAGTTTCTTGTTAGCAGATGAACTATGTTGTCTATGTGTTTTGTGAAAATGAGATGAGCGTCGTGTTACTCCGAAAATTTTGGGAGTTTTGTTATAGGGTATAGCAATGTTGTTTAGGTAAACTAGTGGATGTGTGGCACCAAGTTGGCGGTCGGTGATAATTAATGTAATTGAAGGTTTGTTTGGTGAGGCGGACATTCTGTTTTCTGTTAGCCATGTTTGAAGTTGGTTGATGTATTGTTGTGTGTCAGGTTTGTGGTCGTGTTAGGCTCTGGTGTGTAATTAGTATGATGATGTGCTCATCTGCATAGGTTTTTATGACTGTTCAATCTGTTTTTGGTTGTGGTAGATCGGCCGTAAATAAGTTCAATAGTGTGGGGGATAGTATTGCGCCTTGTAGTACTCCGTTGTTGATGTTTACTGTTCTGTATTTTGTATGGTTTGTTTGTATTTGTGCTGTTCGTCCTGATAGAAAGTTGCAAATCCATTTCTTTAGGTTCGTGGGGATGTTAGATTTTGTTATTTTGTGGATCAAGTTGTGTTTGGTACTGTATCGAATGCTTTGTTGATGTCGATTGTCATGATTATTGTTTTATGAGTTGGTTTTGAGCTTAGACCGTTGATTGTGGGTTGTATAATGCTTGTGAGTGCGATTGTAGTTGAGTGGTTTTGTTTGAAGTCGTGTTGGAATTTGTGTTTGATGATGTGTGGGTTATTCTGCTTAGTAAGGTTTTTATAGTAGATTGCATAGTGTTGATTATAGAGATGGGACGATATGATGCAGAGGGGTCTTTTCCTGGTTTTAATTTGGGTATAATGATAGCTTTTTCCAGATAGGGGAATGAAATTTAAGCTAATGGAGCTGTTATATATTTGTGTTAATTGTATTAAAGCTGTGTTCCCTAAGTGTTTGAGGTGTTTGTTTGAGATATTGTCTGGACCAGTTGCCGGTGAGTTTTTAAGTGTCTTTGTTATGTTTTCTAGGACAGTTGTGGTCGTTTCTATTGTTGGGTCGTGGTTGAGTTTTATTTTCTTGATGGCTTTGATGATTTTGCTGTTTTGAGGGTGTGTGGGTTTTTGACTGCTTTTCGAAGTGAGTTGCAGAATGTTTGCATGTTGTTTTGGATTTGGGGTTTTGTATGTTTGGTTTTTGTGGGTTAGTTGGGGTTTTCAGTGTATTTATTGTTTTACACATTCTGATGTTCGTGTGTTGGATGTTTTTTTTGTGAAAAAGGTTTGGAAGTTGTTTGAAGAAAGTGTGTTTGTTAGGTTTATGATTTGGGTGTTTAGGGCGTTAATCTGTATTGTCGTTTGGATTGATGTGGGTGTTTTTGTTCTATATATATATATATATATATATATATATATATATATATATATATATATATATATATATATATATATATATATATATATATATATATATATATATATATATATATATATATAAACTATATATATATATATATATATATATATATATATATATATATATATATATATATATATATATATATATATATATATATAATATATACTATATATATATATATATATATAAATATATATAAATATATATAATATATATATATATATAACAATATATATATAATAATAACAACAACATATATATATATATGTATATATAATATATATATATCTTATAATATATCTCATTAAGTCAGTGTGACATCTGACTCTATCAATATTCCTGTAATTATGGCCCAAGACGGCAATAGAAAATATTGACTTACAGTGTCACAGTATCAGTGCATTATTACTGACTCTTAATATTTTTTTCATGAAAAAGCGAATATTTTGGTTTTATGGTGATCGAATCTTGGATGGAGTTTGGAAGAATTTCAAGAATTTTAAGATGAAGGAAATCTCAAAGGGTAACGTCCATGTGATGATCAACACAGATTGTGTCACTGCCGCCCAATTATTTATTAATCTAGACATTATGTGAAAAAAATTAAAAGCTGAAATATTCCTCCCTATTCCGGAAGAAATCGTACATGCATACTGTATATTCTGAGGAACTTCTCCTACTCAAAGAGAATAATTTTAGGGAAAATCATATAATACTCGCACATGTTAGAACCTGTTACTGCTACTTTGTCGTCACCGCTAATGTCCACAAATAAATCATTCAAAATAAAATTTTACATGCAACATCAAAAAAAAATTCAATAAACCACAGCTTAAACATTTCAAGAATTGCCATGAAAAAATTTATGAAAGAAAATAAAGCTTTTAAGTATGAAAATTCAAAGGGAGAAAACAGTCCAAATAAAACTCTACCTTCAATTCATATAAGCTTTACTATGTTTATCAAAGATTAGTTTACTCGCTTGCTGCCAGTAAATGCACATAAAAAATGAGGTGGGCGACTCTCTTTGCAACTACTCTAGTAACATTAATGTTTGTCCACTACGGGTTATTCGCCGTATTCCCCACGCAATGTACAATAACACACATAGTAGCGTCCTCTGATAACACGCTACATCTCTCACAATACAATGTCAGCCTTCACAACATTAATTGACCCCGAAAATTGTCAATATTAAATAATTAGGTTTAAAAATTGTTTAATGCAATTATCCAATAGTAATTTAAAAATATTTGAGAGTCTATACCACCTAATAACGAATCTTAAATTTTAAAAATATCTAATGCATATACCTCCACATCTATTTTAGTATGTAGCCTTGATTATTGATAGACTAAGTAAAAAGGCCCACGTCTGAATGTGACGCAAACCCAACTATTAGCTATCAAAATGGAGGTTATCTCATATATCCTAATAAATTATTGCGAAATAAAGCTGTAGTCGACAAACGTATAACTTCTAGTAGTTGTCATTTTATGTTTACACGAATAGCATAACATTTGGAACATGCCCCACGTGACCAGTAATACGCAGGACAAAAAGCGTGACATGTTTGGAGGTGTACATTAACGCAAACAGAAATGCTCGCAGAAGCCTGCTGCAGAATATGGACCACGTTAATCCCACAATCGACGGACCGCCAAGGCCGCATGGCATTCCATAAGATTACAGACGGTTCAGGTACAGGGTCGATAGTTAAACCCGTCATCACATACGGGAGGGGGGTTCGTGTGCGTACATTCGACGTCGAACTGGACATTCTGCATACACACCTATGAAAATCCAACGTCCTCATTACGGCAGGCTAGTTCGGTCTTCGGGAAATTATCGAAGGAAAACCATACGAGATTCGTGTTGCACTACAACCTGTATCCATATAAGCCCATACGTTGTGCAACTGGTTTTTGCATTGACGTGGAGTGACGTACAAGAAGGGCCCGCTTGCACATGGGACATTCATCCTGACCCCTGGCCATCGCGAATAGCTTTCTAATGCGCACTCGTAACCTCGGACCTAATTGGAAAATATATATGAATTTCGCTTTACTAAATAACGGTATGCATAACAGGTGGAACTTCAGACATTTGTGGCGGAAATCAACCCCATATAACAATTCACTAAGCTCACCATGTCTCATACTCATCACGTTTATTGGGCGTATACTCAATAGTAGGATTCTCGGGCCTTACTTCTTCGAGGGAAATTGACACCAATATTTTTTCGATACTATCGAAAAAATATCAATATCGATATATATCGGTCCTCTTGCGGCATCCCTAAACTGTGCGTCCGGTATTTCTAGTTAGGGTTTATCTAGCACTACTAAAATTTCTCAATTGTATTGGCTCTAATTAATGGTGATAGAAAATTTTAGTTTGGATCTAAAGGGTGTCTAGTGGGATAATCTCATAGTTGGGTAGGGTACCTAGAGCTTCAGCGCCTTTTGCAATGCTAGGGGACCCATGAAGTTTTTCTACTAGTCCTGCCCAGCATTCTATGTCTGAGGAGGCCCTGGGTTAGGGGGACTTGAATGGTCTCCATAAAACTCTTACTGAATATAAGTAACAAGATTTTGGTATTGCTGAATTGGTGCTATTATATTTTATACAGTTGATTTATGTTTGGTGCTTTAGTAGTAGGTTAATTGTGGAGAGTTTTCTAGGCCAAATTGCATGAATACTATTAAAACTACTCGCATAGTAGAGCAGAGAGGTGTCACCCCAGATTTTTATGAAAATCACAGGATATACTCTTAAAAAATAATAATGAAGAATAGTGAAAACAAAAATAGGCAGTCTCTTTAGGAAAAAGGTTACAGCCTTTCAAAGTTGTTAAAAATACCATAGGATTTTCTTATAAAAAAAAAAAAAAATTAAAAATCACAGGATATATATACCTTAAAAAAATAATAATGAAGCTTATAAAAATGAAAATTATTTAAGTCCTTAGGAAAAAAAGTTACAGCCTCAAAGTTTAAAATTTTCCTATAGGCTTTCTTATAAAAAAAAATAAATAGTCCTCTTGAAAATTTTCTGCTAACCAGTTCAGGTTATCATAAGATTTGTTAAGTATGCATAGATTTTCTCTGTGTATACCTAACAAAACTTATCATAACCTGACCTAGAGGGCCTGAAATGAGACCTAACCTTGATGGATCAAATATGAAAAGTCTATGGGAGTTTTAACAACTTTGAGAGACTAACTTTTTTTTCCTAGAGATCGCAGATTTTCATTTTCACTATTCATTATTATTTTTTTAGAGTAGCTATATATATATATAGCTAATTTCTAATTATGTATATGTATATATATATGTAGCTAATTTCATAAAAATCAGGGGGGACACCCCTCTGCTCTACTATTACCAAAACTACAAACTTTTAATGTTTAAAAATGTTATCAAAAAATTATTTGAAGTTTTTTTTTTTATTCTTTTTCTTACATTTTAAGTTTGTGGTTTCAATAAAAATATAAAAAATAATGGTATGAAAATTATAATAGCTAAGCTTCATTCCATTTGTAGGGATCAGAAAACACTGTCAAAATTTCAGATTATTCATACATTGATATCATTATTATTTTTTGATAATTAATTTTTTTTTATCATTATCAACGATTAGATTGTATAGACAAAAGTTATGTAAATAAATATAAAATGTAAATAATTTTATAAATTTAATTTTTTTACTGTATGGTACAATAAAGAAATGAATATAACAACACTATGGAAATATGATAATAATAGCGCAGAAGGGCTTCACCCCTGATTTTTATAAAATTCACAGAATATATTAAAAAAATAATAATGAAGAATAAAAAACAAAAATGACTGGTGTCTTTAGGAAAAAAAGTTACAGCCTCTCAAATTTTGAATTTTCCCATAAGATTTTCTTATAATAAAATATATATATATATATATATATATATATATATATATATATATATATATATGAGTAGAGAAAGAGGAGAGAGACAGGTATATATATATATATATATATATATATATATATATATGAGAGAGAGAGAGGAGAGAGAGAGAGAGAGAGAGAGAGGTGGACACCATGGGATGGTTCACGAAGGAAGGAAGGTGGAGTGAAGGCAGCCAAAATTTCCTTCCACAGGAACTTCACTTTGAAAAGGTGAGTTTTTTAACTCAAGTATAAAATGAAAAATTGTGGATCGATTTAATTATTTTAGTGGATACACTTGAGTATGTTAGCTTTTAAACTGGCAAATTTTTTATCCAAGCAGTATTAGTGGCAAAAAAACGGGCCTAACTTGGTCCGATTCACCCCACAGAAAAAATTGATGGAGGGGTGGTTCGACCACCATTGTTTTCGTATTTTACGTATTATTATTGACATTTTATTAATGATAATTAATTTAAATGTAATAAAAGTTACTTATTATGAAAATTTTTTTAAAAATGAAATTTTAATAAAAAAAAACGTCCAAAAGTGTCAAAATTTTTGGGCGGAGAGGGTGAATCGGACCATTTATTTATATCTGTATTTTATTTATCATTATTGACTTTTTAATTACTTAATAATGAATTTTAATAAGGATAAATAATTATTATATTAAGTAAAAATTAAAATATAAAAAATTGAAATTACTAAAACAATAATTTAAACAGATGGTCCGAAGTCACCCTCAATGGTGGTCCGCTTCACCCCTCCACGGTCAGGCTGACTCGGCGTTATTCAAACTTTAATAAAACTTTTATTATTAGAATTACATTATTATTTTTTGTGTGCTTTTTTTGTGGCCTATAGGGCCGTGATTTACAAAAAAAAATTTCCAAAAAGTATTAGGGGAGAGTCGGAGACCAAGTTATACCTAAAGTGGTCCACGCACCCCGCCCGATCGCTATATATTTAAAAATCATAGGATATACTCTAAAAAAAATAATAATGAAGAATAAAGAAACGAAAATGATTTAAGTCTTTAGGGTAAAAGTTACAGCCTCTCAAAATTTAAAATTTTCCCATAGGCTTATAAAAAAAATTAATGGTCCTCGTGCTCGTTTTAGGGCCATCCTAGTTCAGGTTATGATAAGATTTGTTAATTCTACATAGATTTTCTCTGTGTATACCTAACAAAACTTATCATAACCTGACTTAGAGGGCCTGAAATGAGACATAACCTGGATGGGTCAAAAATGAAAAGTCTATGGGAGTTTTAAAAACTTTGATAGGCTGTAACTTTTTTTCCTAAAGATGTTAGTCATTTTTTTATTTTTTTTCATTATTATTTTTTTAGAGTATATCCCGTGATTTTTATAAAAATCATGAGTTAAGCCCTTCTGTACTACTATATAGCCTATATATATATACTGTATATATATATATATATATATATATATATATATATATATATATACATATTACATATATATATATATATATATATATATATATATATATATATATAAAGAATATGACTGGGTACAGGACCATTATATGTTTGTATAATTTATAAGTAACATAGATCCATTATATGTGTGTATAGTTTATAAGTAATATAGGACTATTATATGTTTGTATAGTTTATAAGTAATACAGGATCATTATATGTTTGTATAATTTTGTAAGTAATATAGGAACATTATATGCTTGTATAGTTTATAAGTAATATAGGACCATTATATGTTTGTTTAAACTGAGACCTCCAACCTATACTGCCCATTGATGTTATAGGCCTAAACCTAACCTATTTGGATCGATAATACATAAAAAATAGCTTAACTTATACTTTATTTGAAATTGTTTATATTTATTTAAAAGAGTATACATACATATATTAATATTATATATATATATATATATATATATATATATATATATATATATATATATATATATATATATATATATATATATATATATATATATATATATACCGTGAAATGGGGACAAAAATCCAAAATTCAAGTATTTTTTTTTTTAATGAATCATGAAAATCGAAATTTTTGTTACATCTATATTCTTAATAGTTTTTTCAAATCAGAGTTCTTTTAATGTTACAGAATATTGAAAAATAGTGAAAATGTCTAAATAAAGATTTTAATTTTGAAAATGATTAAAATTAAATTGGAAAACTGGCTTGCAGCATCGAAAGTTTGTCATTAATATTATTTGAAGCGGTTCACCCATTATACTATAATGTAGCCAAGCAATAGAGTTTGCTATATATAGCCAATGGATTTGAAATAATAAAGTTTTGTTAGGAGCGAGCACATGGTAAATCGCGATGGCAAAATTTTGGCTTTTATGCAGGTAAAGGTATTGGCTATGGCTATGGCTAAGGCTATTCCAAATGCGAAATGGTTAAAATACCAGCTCTCCTGAAATTCGAATCGGGTGGCACGA
>JABUQX010085648.1:0-2500 GCA_015478945.1 Trachelipus rathkii
TATATATATATTATATATATATAAGTATATATATATATATATATATTAAATATAATATATATATATATTATATATATATAATAATTATATATATATATATATAATATAATATATATATATAATATATAAATATATATATATATAATAGTAATATTAATATATATATATATATATTATATATATATAATATATATATATATATATTAATAATAATATATATATTATAATATTAATATATTATATATATAATATATATAATATATATATATATATTATTATATATATAATATATATAATATATTATATATATATATATATATATAATATATATAATATAATATATATATATATATATATATATATATATCTACTCAAAATAATTTACGAGAGCAAAGCAGTTTCAAATAGGAGAAGTAGAGTATTGACTATTAATTATAATACTCATTATCAATACCATCATTACTAACATTATAGTATATATATATATATATTATATTAATATAAACATTACAATTTAATAAAATTATTAATTCACAATGAATAGGCTCTACGAATTTCTCACAACTTAATCACTATTATGTAATTATAGGATCATCTTACAAACAAAACAGAAGCTTCCTTCACTATGAGCCTAACGTCCACCGATATGTAATTTTAAAACATGAAGAGTTGATTGAATATAAAATACTTAGTTAACATAATTCATTGGTTTAACCACATATATAGGATATTCTTTGCGAAAGGTTTATCGGTTTTTTAAATTCTCTGTATTGGTGAGTAGGTCTCCTTATCGTCCCAAATTTATATTACCTTTTTTCGAGCAGGAAATCATGATTGTCAAGACATCTTTTACTTCTAACAGAGTTTCACTATATAATATATAGATATGATAATTCTTTAAAATAACTATAAGTAGTTATCCAGTTATAACATCTATATTATTTAATTATTCAATACAAGAATACCAATATCTATTATGAGCTAAGTAACACTGAGCTGAGTTTTATTACACCATGATAAATAAATGAGCAGGATCGAAGAGCAACAAAATTATCAATAAATTACTCTTACAAATATAAATTATAATATATATATAATATTATATATATATATATATATATTATTATTAAGATATAATATATATATATATATTAATATATATTTATATATATCAATAATATGTAAGAGAGAGAGAGTGAGAGAAGAGTAGAAGAGAGTATCATAGACATTGTATATTACTTTTATATTAAATTTGACAAACACACCATATAGATATAGTATGATAGAGCGTTTGGTAAATTAGGTTATTATATGTGTTGTTTAACGATGTAAATAATATACTAAAAATTAAATATATTTATTATAAATTGCCTAAGTGATTTTATTGAGTGATGTAAGTGAGAAAGTAAGTAAAAATATAGTATGAGATTAGTATAATTTAAATCTAAAGTAATAATTATATATAAATATTAATATATAAAAATATAAATACAAAAAGTTAAAATATATAATTTGTCTGATGATAAAGAGCCTCCTACATCATTTAACGTTAAACTTATACTAATGAGGAATGAGCCGAGAATCTTATATAAAGAATAGCGTATTTATAATACATAGAAATATAACTAATTCTTAGATAAACTACCTGACTATACTACTACACTACTACTTAACTTAACTAACTTACTACTTACTACTACTAACTTCTAAACTTATAACTTATATCTAATATATATACTAAAAAGTAATATACTAAACTACTATAATGTTTAAATAATTAATAATCAATAATAATTAAATAATATAATAATATTTATAAAATATATAAATAATTAATAAAATAAATTCTAATGAAATCTCTTATATGCATGTCCAACCTTTCATACAATTTAATAATACACTCATATAAATAATAATATATTAATATAATAAAAAATTCCTTCACAGCACTAACAGGAATGACTATAATTCGATCCTGTACAATCACGAGACCCATCGAGAAAGAGTCATTGGGGAACAAAGAGTATATCACCTACAATCATCCGTACTGGCTGATCAGGACTAGATCAGAGCGAATGCCAGATACCATCCTATTCAGCAAAGCAATGGTGGCCAATAGTAATCATAATCAGTTACTTATTGGGTACAATTAATATTAAAGCTTAGAGTTATAGTTAAGAAAATTAAGCTATCACATTCTCATTACTCTCCAACCCGAGCCACTCATCACTTCTCTAGGTGAAGTGAACTACCTCAGAGCTTAAGACGAGCTTCATATAAATAATATGTATAGTATATATATAATATATATTAATATATATAATATATAATTAAGATTAATTTATATATATTAAATAATATTTAATAAATTGGTACATGATTGAGTTATAAATATAAATCTCTATCCCACAATATATAATATATATAACCTTATATTAATATTACCTACTATAACTTAATATATATCATAATATATACTATATAATATAATATTAAAGTA